>JAKWBJ010000001.1:0-300000 GCA_023159175.1 Wohlfahrtia magnifica | reverse complement strand
AGATAAAGGTCATTGAACGTTCAATATGTCCGTTCTCTTCTTACGTCCACTCATTTGGCTAAACTTCTTTACCCCTTCTACCCATTCAGATTTAGGCAACTCTGGTATCCCCTTTTATACTCGAAATGCAGTCAGTAGCTTTGAATTTAATGTACAAATTGCAGCTGTATTACTGCAACAACAAAACATTAAGAAGGAAAACTATAATAATAATCGAACAGCCCAACATCAGCAACATTTTGAACGTGGTGGCGTCGCCGTTTAAGTTTTTAATTTTTTGTGTTTTCGACAGCATAATTGCAATGCATCATCATCATCATCATCATGTATAATAGACTCATCCACTGCGAGTATATGCGTGTGTATGTTGTATATTGCTTCGCTGTATTTATATTCACAAACTTTGTTTTATTTTTGTTTGCATTAATTTTAGTTTTTTTTTCGACAATTTTATTTTTGTAAGTGCCTTCCAATGACTTTCTTTGTCCATAGCTTGGGGACTAAATAAAAGAAAAATTCGCTACTTCTTAGAAAGATCATGTTTGCAATTGATGTGGTAATTTTATTGTTATTCGAACATGACATTCATTACATTTTTTTGATGACCTTTTTTAGTTTTAGGTTTTTCTGGAAAATAAAAAACGTTTTTATAAATTAAAATGAAATGTGTAGTATTTTGTGGTAGAAAAGCAACAGAATCCATGAAATTATTTAAAAATAAAATTTTAGTAAATAAAGTAGCCTGAGAGCTTTAAATAAAATATTACTATTGAATATCATTATACACTGTTAATAAGATTAACCTGAGCAAACCTATTCCAAGCCACCGTTGTACTGTAAAAGACTGAAAAAAATATTTTGCGACGTTTACTGTTCAAAATGGAATACAGTACAGTAGAATCTGGAAAAAGTTAACTCGCATAAAAGTTAAACTCTCTGGCAAGTTAACAGTATTTCAGCACCAACGTGATACTCTAAAAAGTTACGGTCATATGTAAAAAAATTTTTCAAAGCCTGTTAAATCTTTGTTAAGCAAAATTCCTTAACGTTGTATGCATAAACGATTATTAGCTTTAAATCAGTTTGTTAAGCCTACGTTAACTTTCAAAGTTTTAAAGTACGAAGCTACCTGCTTTACGAGTACTTTAAAGTGACATTAATATTATGAATATTTAATACAAAGTTAAAAATAGCATGTTTTGGCATCAAGGAAAATTTTTTGCAGGCATAAGAGGTTAAGCAAAAGAAAAAGTCATCTTTTGGTGACATGGTGATCCAAGCTAGCCCGCTAAAATTGTCAAGATTATGGCTGTTGTAACAGAAATTTTAGATACCAATGATCACCAATTTTTGAACAATAAAGAGTATTTCAAAATAATAAGGTATTTCAAAATAATAAGGTCATCTTAATATTTGCTCAATTTGCTCAATTCATCCAAGCTATGTATGGTGACCTTATTCAAAAAAATTCTACGTTCAAGTGAATAATAAGCCGATTTCCTCTTAGAGATGTACCGTTATATTATGTTTATTTAAATTTATGTAAATAAGTGCAAAATTCAAAGCGTCAAAATGATAAGATCAGTGATTAATAAGCAATTAATCTAATCAGAAGGTATCACAACTGTTGTTTTTCTGTGGTAATAACTTAAAATTTAAATATGGGTCGCTGGAAACCTTTGTCACCTTATGAACAAGGAAAAATTGTGGCACTTCATGAGCAAGGATCGAGTATGCGTGGAATGGCGAAAAAACTGGGACGATCGTTGTGTGTTGTGGAAAATTTTCTCAAAAACAGAGAAAATTATGGAAAATTAAAAAACACGGTTCGTCCAAAGTTTCTGACTGTCCGTAAAACTCAACTAATTTCACGAAAGGCCTCGAATTCCATGAAAAGTGCGGAACAATAAAAGAGGAATTGAAATTACAAGCTCCAAAAAGCACTATTTTAAGAGCTATCAAAGCCCAGTCAAACCTTATTCGAGCAAAATTAAAAAAAATTCCTTGTCTGACTAAGCAGTATAAGATTAAGCGTAAGGAGTTTACGAAAAACAACATGGCAACAAACTGGCATCAGCTAAACATTTTTTAAAATGGTTATAAAATATTCCATATTTTTTTGGGTTTGTAGTAATTTTTTCTGATGAGAAAAAATTTAACCTGGATGGACCAGATGGTTTCAATTGCTATTGGCGAGATTTAAGGAAGGAGCCCCTGTTTTTTTCCAAACGGATATTCGGCGGTGGCAGTTTGATGGTTTGGGTTGGCTTTGACTCACATGGTACCCTGGAACTCTACTTTCCTTCCACTCGAATGGATAGTTTAGAGTACCAGGGCATTCTGTGTGAACATTTGCTGCTTTATTTGGCCCAAAATACTGATAAAACTTTCATCCTTCAGCAAGATAACGCAGCAATTCATGTCAGCAAGTCGACCAGACAATGGTTTGAGGAGCACGATATTAAAGTACTTGATTTCCCAGCACGTTCCCTCGACTTAGACAACATGAAAAATTTGTGGGGACTACTTGTGTGTGAAAAAACGTCATGAAATCTTAGAATCTGTGTCGAACACATATGAAAAAGCACACAATAAAATACTTCACAAGCCGGAATATGCTGATCTTGAGGCAAGCTTGTAAATGGTACTTGAACCAACGACAGCGTAATTGTGCAGTAACTGATCAAATTTTAAAATCCAGAGCTAAGCGTGAATTCGCCATAATGAACCCTGGAATGAAATTTAATGCAGGTATTCGCCATCTTAAAATTTGTGGAGAAAACCTTTCAAGCGAACCGTCGGGTATTACACACTTCATTCATAATTTACGAGTAAAAATTAAAAAAAAATTAACATCTTCGACTCGCAACTTTATAACGCAGATAAATCTGGACCATTTTATCGTTTTTTATCCGACAAAACATTTGTTGCTGCAAACGAAAAGATCGCATCGGTCCGAAAAAGGGAAGAAAAACATTTTTGTTATACGCTAACAAAGATGGTTCGTACAAGGTAAAGCCGTTAGTCGTAGGTAAATCCGCAAACCCATCAAGGGATTTAAAAACCCGTTAGACTATGTAAATTCAAAGAAGTCGTGAATGAATTCAGATATATTCCTCAACTGGAAAGAGTCCAAGACCTAGTACATAAGAGAAAAAGAAAACAAGAACACTCGACTGCTTCTTTTTGTACGATGTGACTTGTACAAATTAATATTTCTTACGCGCCAAAATATTGAACGGTAACTTTGAACTTCAGAACAGCCGGTACAAATGTCCTTTTGTACCAATGAAAACTACATTGAAGATTCGAAAAACCGGTTTTTACCCGCAACTCGAGATTTTGGAGGTGTTTCGAAAATTCCAAAAACAGATCCTTGTTCTACTCGACAGCGCTTATCAGAAAAGTAGTTTCATTTACCAGGTATTTCAGCTTCGTTCATTTTTGTAGCACCGTATAATCGAACATTTTAAAATTTCTTAGTTTAAGTCGGCGTTGTTTTCAATTTAGTATTTTGTGAACCACTCTCTAATGCTTGAGAATAGCTTTTAGCCTCTTTTGAACAGATTCCACTAACTTTTTGCAACAGGAAGGATCAATTCATTTCCATTCCTCATTAAGAGCGATTTTGAACTCAGTGATGTTATATATCGACCGATATTTTAATTTAGTTTTGGGATATATTTCCCTTAACATTCCGTGAAGGAACATTTGGACTTCTCCCAGTTACTAGCTAATGTTATGAAGTGATACCACTGTTGAAAAAACTTTTTCTTTTTCTGATGGTTTGATCCGGTATTGAACCGAGGGCCTTCCGGTTGGTCAGCGGATGTCTTACCTACCATACCACAGCAGCATTTTCGAGATATGCCCCTAAATTATCTTTAACGTTGATATCAGGGGACTGTGGCGGCGTTTATTTAACATGTGGCAGTTGTACAATAACTACATTAGCATATTATGGGCTTTGTTTTTCTGGTCGTTATCTTGATTATCTTGATTTAAGATGGTCCGAAATGCTCAACTTTTGTACACTGGCTGCCAATTTTTCTTTTAATATATACTTATACTTATGCTGGCCCATTATTCCATCAATAAAAATCAGCTGACCATGACCCGCTGCTGACACACAGCCCCAAACCATTACACTTCCCGCACTGTGTTCTCCAAACATATGACTAGCCATCTAATAATTTACTAAAAGTACTTATAATACTAAATTTCATCGATAGCCAACCACTTATTCTATTTTTGTCAATTGCTTGTATGGGCTCAACGCACTGTGTGTCGCCACAAATATCGGGAAAGATAAAAAGTAGATTTTTTAACGTACATATTTACATATGGATGTACATATGAAAACTATATTGCTTTATCTAAAGATTTTGTAAATATGTACCGCATTTTCTGACCCAAAAGGAAATTTAGGATAATATGCTTTGGTGTATCAACCCTGGTTGAAATATTCAAGAAGAGAATAAATAAATACCCGAATAACTTCGATACCTGAGTAATATGAATGAAGACCACTGTGTGCTCTGAACACTGAAAGAGAACCAAAAAAAGTAAACAAACAAAACAAATTTCCTTTTTTTGTTTGCTCATTTGTAAAGATCATCATTAACGCTATTGTCATTATCTGTTTGCGTTATTGTTGTTGTTGTTATTGTTGTTGCATAGATCTTTTCCTGTTGTCGTTCATTGTGTGATCATTATAATGGTGGTAGTTTACAGCACTTTTTGCACAAAATTTTTTTTGAGGATGTTCGTGTTTTTTGTAATTTGCGTACTCAAACAGTAATCAAAAAAAGAGTGAAAAAAGCAGCAGAAAAGATCAACAAAAAAACTTCATAAATGCCGGTTTCAAAAGAGTGTATGTCACTCCCTTTCTCTACCTCTATCCCTTCGGACTACTGCTGTCCCGGTTACAAATTTTTTTCTGTTTGTTTTTGTTTTTGTTTTTTTTTTTTAAAATATTCGAAACTTTTATACGAAAAATTGCGAAAAACCTTGAGGACGGTCAGTGACCGACCAACAACAGAAATAATGCCAGACAGTCATTCGGTTGATTTTTATTATTATTATTGTTGTTGTTCTGTGATTTTTTTGCATTTGAATTCAAGTTGAGTTGGTTGTTGTTGTTGTCCTTTTTGCGTATATTCGTTTTTTGGGCAAATTACCATATCCTCTGTAAGATCCTCTCAAGCAACAGAATCGGTTTTTCTCTCTCATGGCTTTTGTTGTTTTTGTTTTAAGAATTTTTAATCATTTTTATCTCACTTCAGTTTATAAAATGAAATTGGATCGAAAATTATTTCTGTTGTAATGCTTTATTACGTTTTTCCCAAGCTGCAGTAGAGTTTACTGTCATACATCATTGGTGGACGCGTGCCGGTAGTAAAAAAATGGTTTTGTTACAAAAACAGTTAAAAAATTAAGATTTTTTGGCATGGTTAAGGTCTAAAAAAATATGTTTTTTTTAGTCTGCTTTCGCGGTCTGTGAACTTGTGTAAGGTTTGTTTCAAAAAACGAAAATATCTTCAGATACATATCTACAGCTATTTAAACAAATATATTTTAAAGAAATTAATTTTAGCAGATGAAGATTTTACAACAAATTTTGTGATAAAATTAAACCAAGTGACCCTAAAAGTTAAAAGGCGAAACAGCTGCTCATGGTAGACTTACTATGAACTAAGTACTTTACTACTTAGCTCGCCCATTTGGAAGGCCTATGGAAGGGTGTTAAACTCTACGTGGTGTCTCTACGTTCCACGACTGGCTGAGTCCCCAACGAGCCATACGATAAGAAGGAAATCATGAAGCTCATCCGTTGCGGAGACGCTGACATCCTTTCACATGATTGGATGATTGCCAGGGTCTCCGCATCGAATGGTTCATCCAGGATGATTAGTCTCCTGCTGAACAAGGATTTTCTGCCGCCTTTACGGAAGGGATCAATATTGGACCCAAGTGAGCTGGACCGGTGTCTGGCTAGCCGTCGTAACTAACTAAGTACTTTACTAAGAAGCAGTATAATTGAAGCTGCTGGTGACATCGGCAAGTCAAATATAAATGCCATGAAATTTTTCGGATGTTTATATATATATATATATATATATATATATATATATATATATATATATATATATATATATATATATATATATATATATAAATATATATATATATATAAATATATATATATAAATATATATATATATATATATATATATATATATATATATATATATATATATATATATATTGTTTTGGTTAGAGTAAAACATCCGATATATATACCCGTTATTTGTTATTTGTTTGTTTGTCATTTAATAACGCGTAAACGACTGAACCGATTTTGATGAATATTAGAACACAAATAGATTTAACCAACGGAAGTCGGAGTAGAACGAACCGGATTATGTCATATGCGCTTGGAATACTTTTTAATTCCTTTATTTATCCATCTGATAAAAAAGTAAATTTTTTAAAATTGGATCGTGGAGAGGTTAAAATCAGGCGAAAACGCGCAAAATGAGTGAGTTTTCTTTTAAAGTGACATATTTTTCTTTTCAAAACTTCTTTTTTTGCTAACATTACGATCTCAATGAAATTTGGAACAGATAGATCTAGCTAACGAAAGTGTTATAGGGTATGCTTTCCAATATTTCGACGTGGGGGTAAAATTTGATAGAAAATGGAAAAGTTTGATTATATAAGAAATAGTTTTGTTTATTCAGTCGGTTTAGGACTGACTTTTTGTTAAATTTTGGAGCACAGACACATTAAGGAAAGTGCAATAGGGAACTATTTTCAAAATAAATCTTGGGTACGATCAAAATTAACGTTTTTTCATTTAAAACGACTCGCAAAGCTTTTTGTTTGCAAGCATTCATTATCGACTAAAATAATAAGGAATAATAAATAATTTTTGGTTCATAGTCTATTTCTACGAAATAGGTAGTTATTATTGTATATCTTCAAGCTTTCCAGATGCTATTCTATTATTGGTTCCACATTAAGTTTAAAGAAAAACACAGCAAGAGTGGGCGTGGCACCTCCCATTTAAAATAATACTTGTTGTCGCACATCTCAATAAATATGTTTATCAGCGGTAGACTTCAAAATTGTCTTAGCATTTTCTTTAAAAAGACAGACTTTTTGGGCAACGCCGGATGGGTAAATCAAGTAGGGTCATAATTGCTAAAAAATAATGTTTCTATACACCCTGTCTGCCGGGAAGGTATACTACTTTGTTTGCTTATAATTTTTGATTAAATGAAAGAGAACGGATCTTATATTATGTATGGAATACAATATCAGATAAATGCCCGCCTCTTTTAGCCTCAGAACTGCAAGCCCTTTTGAGCACATTTCACGCGGTATTACATTAATTTCATCTCGAATATTTTGTTTGAGTTGCTTTAGCCTTTCTAGTTTTTTCATAATCCTTGCTTTTCAGATATGCCCACAAAAAGAAGTCCGGAACAGACAAATTAGGCGACCGTGGAGGCCAATCAACACCACAATTTCTTGAAATAATTTGTTGTCGAAAGAAATCTTGCAGTAATTCCATTGTAATTCTGGCTGTATGCAATGTGGCACCGTCTTATTAAAACCACATGTTAGTCAAGCACAAAGCCTGCAGTTGTTGCGTTAAAAATTTTTCAATCATATCACGATATCGCTTCCCATTGACAGTTACCGTTATGTCGTTTTCAGTTTCAAAGAAGTAAAATCTAATGGTTCCTACTGACCAAATTGCGCACCAGACTGTCACTTTTAATGGATTCAAAGGTGACTGATGAATAATTTGAGGGTTTTCCATTGCCCTGAGACGACTATTCTATTTATTCACATAACCATTCAAATCAAAATGTGCCTCGCCACTCATTATGATTTTTTCATAAAAATCGATGATTGATTTTGATAAAATGTTTAATCGATTAAAACTCGTTGGTTTACTAAATATTTTTCCATAATAAATTTGCCACGTCTCTACTTCACGACTGCCAAATATGAAGTGTCAAGACTAATGTTTACTAAAATGGCGGCAAAACAAAGTAGTATACCTTCCCGGCGGACACCTTGTACATAGTTATGATGTCCAAACGTTCTAATGAAGGCGACCAGGAGAGAAATAAGTTTATATAAATTTTAAGACTTAAATCAGTTTTACACTAACCTAGTAAAGTCAATGAGAACAACTGCACATCCTAGCCAACCCTATTGACACAGACTGTACACTGCTACGACAAGTGGCCGCAATGTGTAATATATAGTTCACTCTTCATAAAAAGATAAGTTGTT
Source organism: Wohlfahrtia magnifica (assembly GCA_023159175.1). Classification (NCBI taxonomy): domain Eukaryota; kingdom Metazoa; phylum Arthropoda; class Insecta; order Diptera; family Sarcophagidae; genus Wohlfahrtia; species Wohlfahrtia magnifica. The sequence continues at coordinate 291,687 of JAKWBJ010000001.1, read as the reverse complement.
CCTACAGTTTATGACTAAATTGGCCAAATGTATCCATTCTGTGTGCCATAACACTTGCGTATATTCATTTGGATGGTAGCTTCATAGCAAAAACATACTTTGGAAATACCAGTTACCGATTGACGTCAAAAAAACTAAATCCATGAAAGTAAATGTACTGCAGTCTGTAACCGGCTGTCCGATGACAAAGTTGGTGAACAAGTCGGCAATTATACTTACATTGGCTTCCAAGTAACATTTGACGGCAGCACTAAGGACGATATCCATGCCAGGCTCTGTAAAGCAAAAGAAACATTTGCATAATATGGCAATCTCGACAGTTATCAAATGCCAAAAAAAAGAAAAGAAAGCATAATGCTATAAACAGATTTAAGGCTACCGACTACAAGCTGTCAAAAATAGAATACATGTGTACATATGATAATAATTATTTTAGCAGCAGTACGGCTACCGACTACACTACTACCGTTGTAACCCGTAGCCAACTTAGGCTACATTTTATATTTTTCTTGGCGATAACAAACAGCTTAGTGCTATCAATGCAATAAGATGCATGAATAGGTGTTTTAAAAACGAAATGCATGAAATATAGACATTAAAAATGCGAAAAAAATGTATGTGGCACCACTGAAAAAGAACAATCATTTTTACGTTTGCAGCTGTAGTCGTTAAAATAATTAAGTAGCTGGTTACTTGTCTACTTTTGTAGTCAGCGCAGTTCTTGAATATGTTAATAGCATAACTTGTATACGCTGTGGACACACACAAAATCCAAATCTTTGTTTGAGATACATCCTACGAATTGGTGGCCCCACACTCCGATCTAAGCAGAAGGTGCAAACATATAACTATTGGAAAAGAGATGTGGGGGGGGGGGGCAGAAAAAGGAATTGTATTAGACTTACGCTGCGGAAATATTCAAATAATATAGCTAGACCTGCTTTGAAATTAACTCGGTGTGGTGGATGACCTAGAGGATTATGGCATAGAAATCTCGCGAACGAAATAAAGTCTGAATCGAGGCTCTCTGCTGGTCACAGATAACACCAATATAAAGAGGTCGTAGTAAATTTAAGAAACTTTGTATAACTACGCTGCGGTTTGGTATAAGAAAGTAGGTTGTTATTACAGCAAAACGAGTGATCTGTAGCGCTGGCGGCTGCCAACGAAATATTAGAAATATTGTATCTTTTTGTTAAAAAAAACTTGCTAAATATTTGTATTTCAATTGCTCTTGCAAAAAATTTGATAACTCGTGCCATTGTTTTACCAAACGGACTAAAATTTTCGATAATTACAAAATTTATATGGACGCCCAGGTTCAAGTGAACAAAAAAGAAATCCAAAAACACACAATCATTCAGACGAACACAAAGATGTTTTTTTTTTAATGTCTACATAATTGCTTCAATATTGTTTTTTTTTTGTTGTTGTACAAATATCACAAGATTTTTTGACTTGTGGTAGGTTATTTGTTTTTTGGTCATTTGTCTTAATTTTTTTTTTGTTTTTCGCTCATGCCTGTTTCGATTTTTTTCTTTTGGTAACAATAGGTTTGTGTGCCTTTCATGTACATTTCGTTTGAATTTTTTGTTTTTCGGCCACAACGATAATGAAACTGAAATACATATTTAGGTGAAGAGAGAAGGGAAGAGAAAAGACAAACTTGTTTAATGTGAATTTATTGATGTCTTTTGCACACACACATACACACAAACAAACACACATTCACTATCGTTTGGCACCAAATAAAATAAGAAGTTTTTTTTTATTGAAGTTGAAAGTACTTTTTTCATGTACGGGGGTAAGTTGGAAAGTTATTACATTTTATGATTATATTACAATAAGTTGAAGCTCGATGTCCTGGGTGTTTTTTGGGACATGAGTGACGTGTTGAACGTGCACTTTTGCTCACTGCATCTGGCAACGTTCTCTATTATCTTAACTTTGGCTGCACAATAACTTTGGCTGTAGAATTGGCACTACTAGGCGCAATGTATACCATATTGTAATACCATATTGACTCAAAAATACCTTTCAAACCTATTGCCCACATCGCAAGACAGCACTTAATTATCGGTGAGATAAGTAATATTCTGGGATATCTTAGTGTTTCTAGTACAAGAAATTAGACACTTACCAGATCCCAAAGGTGTTTTTCCCCATTAGTGAGTAAATTTGACTTATAAGAGGTAAGTAGCCTTTATTAACACTTTAAACTTAAGTACTGATAGATTATCGACGGCGTAAATGAATCCGTGGGTGTAATTTTAAGTAGTAATGCGATTCATGCACACCTCAATAATTTCGAATTCTTGATTTTTGTGACAACTAAAGTTAAAATAATTCATTATAGGATTCAATTAAAATCCGTGTAATGACGGAATATGTACATTTTATCAAAGACAATTTAAGGATCGCTGATATTAGGTTGGGTTAAGTTAGCTTACGATTGGCTGCCAGCTCACTATAATGATCCTGGAAAAAAAATTCGAGGCTACAAGCCGGATTCGGCAATGAAGCGACCGATGCAGCACACCGGTAATTTCAGCAATAATTCGGGGTCCATAAGGTGCATTCCTAGGACCCTTAATCTAAGCCTCGATAGCACCAGACATTCCAGGAGCAAGTGTCTCGCTGTTACTACCTCCTCCTCAAGGCAATAACTGCACAATTCTGATTCACTATGTCCAATACGGACCGCATGCCTGCCAATTAGATAATAACCCGAGAGCATACTTACCACAGCTGAAATCTTCCGTCTTGGTAGGCTTACCAGCTGACTAGACCTTCTTCGATCAACGAACGGCCACAGCTTTCTCGCTTGCCTTCAGGAAGAAATCTGTCGCCATCTTCTGGAGAGCACTTAAGATACAGAGAAGAAGTAGAGATAGGCATACTAACACCTATGCCGTCATGCCCCGTCTGTCTATTTCATCTGCCAACCAGATCCCTGTGTGTCGATACCCCTATGAGACTGATATCGAAATATTCCGCCATCACATTCTCACTCCACACTTAACGAACATAGACTCCAAAAAAACTTTATTGCACCCATTACTATAAATATCAATATTTCTAAATTAAAAAAAAAACTTTAATTAGAGAACTTCTAAAAAAAGCCAAAACAAATTTGGATGAACAAATATTTTGCATAAACTGGTTTTCTAGTAATAAACTAGACTTAGCATTACCAATTTAATATTTTTTAATAAAATTGTACAAACATTTTAAGATTAGTTAAGATTGTGAAAAATCTGCTCTAGGTTTTTAAACAGAAATTGTTGAGTAACAAAAAAAAGCAAGGAAATAAAGAAATTATGGAAAAATAATTCATAATTTTTTTTAAAAACAATTTAATCATTATATTAAGAAAACATAAAAAGTTTAAATGAACAAAAACGGTTTGTAATTTGGCCAAATTTATTTTTTTGTTGTGAAGTACAATTGTTCCGGTTAGAAATGAGATATTATTTCATTCATATGAGTGCCGCTGCTGGCCTTAGAGTACCCCATTCGATCGTACCAATTATCGATAACTTTTTCGAGTGTATGGGGTCGTATCTCGGCAATGGTATCAGGAATGTACGTCTTTAAATTCTCATATATCTCTGGTTTATCGGCATAACACTTGTCTTTAATGGCGCCTTACAGGAAATAGTCTAGCGGAGTCAAATCGCAGCTTCTTGGTAGCCAACTGACATCAACGTTTCGGGTAATTAAACGGCCATCAAATGTTTGACATAACAAATCGATCATGGCAAGAGATGTGTGGCAAGTTGCACCATCCTGCTGAAACTAAATATCGTTTACATCAATATCATGAAGAGCAGGCACTACAAAATCGGTTATCATGGTGCGATAGGTGACTCCATGAAACGTAATTGTTGCGCCGTTCACATTTTCAAAGAAATATGGGCCAATGATGCCTCCGCTCCACAAGCCGCACCAAACAGTCACTCGTAATAGGTGCATTCGCTTCTGAAGACCACGTTTGGGTTTTATACTAGAAAATGATTGTTTAGCAAAATTGACATCATCGTGCGGTTTCTCGTTGGCTCAGGCGGCTTCAAATCCTGAACCAAAGAACTTTGTAAGGCGTCATACCGAGATCTTTTGAGAACGATGACCAGTTGATGTTGATCGATTCTTACGCACACTCTCAGCCACAGCTTCAATATTTTCGGGTGTACGCACTATACAATCACGCTTGCGTCTTGCCCCATCAGCAATGAAAATAGTTTCACGAACTTTAGCAATAAATTTGTGTATACCTGGCACTGTTGGTCCTTCTTTGTGACCAAATTTTGTACGACTTTTTTATGTAATTTCTGACCAATCGTCTTTGTTTTTGAAATAAATTTTCAATAAATCCCAACGTTGCTCAAGCGTAAATCGATTCATTTCGTTCAGTAAAGATAATATACTGAGTTTTGTGACAGAATGGAATAAATTAGTATTTCCAGGTTCGAAAGAACCTTTGGTTCATAATTAAACCGATAGGTGGCCCACCCGATATATTCAATTATTACTAAAAACAATAAATTCCCAAGAAATTTGTATAATTTGTTAAAAACTAGGTGTTCTTAGAATTGGTTAATAATAAAAAATCCTTTTAATGTTATACTACCTAAAACCCGACGTGCTTCGCTACCCATATCCCAATTATTATCTTAACTATTATCTTAGTTATAATTTTTTATCCAGTTTAAGTACCTTCTGGAAAGACACGGTTTAATCTGATTTTAGTGTATATAGATTGATTTTACAAGGTGTATTTTGGGCAAAACACACTTATCCATTACTTTCGGCTTTTTGGCTGATGTGGATAGATAACGAAGCTTTAACTGTTTTTCTTCATATATAGAAAATTCCATATTTAGTATGCAAGGAAGGTTCGACGCCCACTTATTTAATCTCGCAACTTCTACTATTACTTTTTTCAAGATATACAAATATTAATATATACTATATATAGGTGAGGCCACGCCAACTAATCTAATTCCGCCCATTTTATGAAAAACAGTTCACACATACATTAGATAGACTTGTGGCTGTTAAATAGTAGCCTTTTCAAACTACCCACGTACATACATGAATTTAAATGTAATGTCTGTCATTTAATTTTTTTCCTTCTTCTTTTTTATCTTAAAATTTGGTTGAATTTTTTGTTTCTTCGTTTATTTTTCTTAGTTTTTTTCTCATTTTCATTTTTAAGTCCCCCCTACAAAAAACTCTTTCAGTTTCAGTTTCGGTTTCGATCAGTTTCAGCTATTTTCGGTTGAGAGTCTTTTATTTTGTGAATTTTGTTGTTTGTTTTTATTTGTTTTTGTTATTTTATTATTTTTAAAAGAGCAAATGCAGTCTGTTGGCTTTTTCTTTTCGAGACTGGGACTATATGATGCACACTATGCCTGAGTGTGTTAATGTTGATCTGTTTTGTGTTGATGCCGTATTTTTTGTTTTCATTTTCTTTATTTTGTTTTTGCGATTCTTTTGGTTAAAAGGCCATAAATTTACTCTACTGCCATAATTTTGTGTGATTTTCATTAAACCAATATTTATGCAGTTTTTGTAAGAAAAAAGAAAAAAAAACTCCAAAAGAAATAAAATTTCTTGTATATAAGATGTACATACATACGTAAGTACGTTTACTCATTCATTGGCTGTGCCTTCTTAAGCTGTTTGGCTGGTTTTTTTATTTTATTTATTTTGGCGTTTCGTTTTTTTATCCATTTTTCGGTTGGTTTGCAATTTTTTTGTGGATTTATGAGTCGTTTTTTTCTCTTTTTTTGTTGCGTTTGTTTCGTTTTGGTTTTTTGCTTCATCCTAAAGTTGTGGCTTATTTCGGTTGATATTGAATTTTTGTTTCTCAAGGCCAAACGTACAATGAACTGATATGTATGTGCATTGCTGCTGCTTGCCCTGCTGCAAATTGTATTGCGCTGTCAGTTTTACTTGTAATTTCATTTAAAATGTTTTCATTTCATTTTTAACTGCAATTTTTCTTTATTTTTGTGCTTGTTGTTGTTGTTGGTGGTGGTGTAATTGCCTCAATTTATTTGAATTTAAGAAGGAAATGCATATTTTTCGCAATTCGTAAATTTTGATTCTATTACATGCTTTGAAAATGTAAACAGTCTATGTGATGGAAATCTAAACAAATTGAAAATGAATATTTAATTTCACTTTCATTTTTTTAAGTTTTAACAAAAAAATTGGAAAATAAAGGAACTTAAATTGAAATAAATAGTTTGTGGTCTTATTTTGATCATTACTTTTGTCAATACATTTTTGTTCTTCTTGGAGAATAGTGCTAAATTTTGCATAAAATAACAATATTTTAAAGAGATGTAGATCGTTTAACTTTAAAAAAGCTTTTTGTTTCAGAACCTCATACATTATTTATTTATTTATTTTTTACTTAAAAGTCATAGCCCCTAAGAAAATCTTCGTACAATGTGTGTAAATAAAATATTGATTTGGGTAGAAAGAAATCCATTATTTGTACGTAAAACATTAAAACTTTCATAAATATGTATTGGATTAACCTATTTTGGGTTAGATATGCTTGGATTGTTTAATAATTTGCTATCAATTTAAAGATAACTCAAGAAGTAGGGTAGACTGAGAGCCTTTCGCTTTGGACACGGTATACCATCCTACAGAAAGTGGGCGGACAGATTGTGATTTACCTGCGAAATCTGTCCTCCGAGAGGACACAATTTCGATCTATACCGTTGGATCGAAGACAGAAACGAGTACGAGGTCGGGTTTCTACTCTGATGATTATGACTTCAGCGCCTCTTTCAGATTGCCAGATGACTGCGCTTTTTGCAACCAGAGGCTTACGCTATATACAGGGCTAGTTGTATCCGGAAACAAAATCTCGAGAACTATTAAGACCTTCGTTAACAGTCTCGTCTTGGCCGTCATGGATATTCGGTCTCGGCATTGATTTGGCTGTTTACCGGGCTTTACGTATGACTTTTTCGTCAAGTAATGCTGCCAGTTCCTCACCTTCAAACTTTTTCGTTTAACCAGGCCTCTCCTTGCCTTCTGTGTCGAAATCACCACTTTTGAATTGCGCAAACCAAGTGTTTTGAGTCGGTGCATGTTGACCGTTAGCTTCTACCAACAATCGATAACTTTCAGCAGCCGTTTGCTTCAAATGAAAAAAGGTTATCAGACAACCCCGCAAAACATCTTTTTTAGGCACAGAATTCGACATTATAGCGATTAAAAAAAATATGTGTTTACACTTTGGCATCTATCGAATATTGAATTGTAATGACTGATGTTTACCCTCCAAAATACCATATTTGTTATTATTAACACAAACCATATGTGATAGTTATGCCATATGTTGTCCAAATCAACATTATTAACTTGTATACCCAATAATTAAATTGAAATTTTTTCTCAACTGCATTTGATCACTGTCGAACTGACATGCGTTCTAGGTCATACGGGTATCCGATGAAATAATATTGCTGATGAGTGTGCCACAAGGAGGCCTTTACCGGCTTTTACGCTGGTTGATGTACACACCACTCTGTTTGCGCTGCCGAGATGATACTCAGCAAGATTGAACACAGGTGGACCACTATCTCCACGGTCTTTCTTTCTATGGGAGGACTAAGTCCCTTCATAGGTGTGGAAGGGGATCGATCGTGCCTCTTGGGCCCATTATATTTGATAGGTCACATATCAGAGTACATGCGACGCACTAATCGTAACTACTGTAGAAACTGTCAGGATGAGGAAAAAGAGAAATCTGTACAGCACCAGCTTTCTGGGAGCTTAGACTTATGCACCTGGGTGGACTGTCTTAGAGATGTGTAACTGTCGAAGTTGATTGAATTCGGTTGGAACGCTACCGGCTGGCCCAAGTAAAGGGAGTGGAATTTCGTGTTTTTAGGTAGGGATCTTTGTGTCTTTTATATGTCTGGTCTTCTGTCAATTTTATGGGTCCGTCCTCTAAAGGTTAGCACAATGGGCCATGATATCTCTGAGTGAACTCGCATATCGAGAGCGACCCACATGACCTAATCTAAGGGTAGCTTCATATTGCCTCTTTAAAAAAGTTTTGTCTCTATTGGCGAAAAAATTAAAACCTTCCTTGGCCGTTAGTCCTGGCTTGGTCACCATGTGAGCTGCTTCACCACGCTCTGAGCACGATAATTTTTGCCCAATATTGTCGTATGTGATTAATTCATTTCAGTTTAAGAATTGATCGATTTCATTCCGCAGATTGTGTGGCACCCAAACATCTTTTTACTCCAGATTTGTGCCAATGGTTTAATAATATTTTGTGGTCGATCTTTAGCTCCTAAGCGATGCTACGTTTATTGCTGGTCAACTTTGATTATAACTGTGATCGAGGAGCAACTTTTTCCCAACATAAGTAATTATTCTAGACCAGATTGTAAACCAAAGTAAGCTTTGGTGTAATGTTCCTAGACGCTTGCTAGAAAGTTGCTAATGTAATGCCAACAATAAAAAGATTAAAGCTATCAACCCTCGAAACTACCGCACTCTCCAAAGTTATGAAGATTATGATTAATAATCACCTTATAAAGATCAACAGGAGTAGTAGACCGATCTTCTTGGAGACTTCGGCGAGAAGCCGGAATATAATTAAAACACTCACAAATGCTCTGGTGAACATTTCTTAGTTTTATTTTTTTTTTACATTAACACGGTAGTGATGATGGTGTTGAAACGTCTCAGAATATGGATAATGTAAATACAGTGTGTTTCGATAAGACGTTTTATAATCAATAGCTGGTCATATACCCAGTTGTCACAAGTCAAGCTGTAAACATTTGACAGAGGAGTAAGTAAAATCTTCGAAATATGCAGCAACAGTGAATAAAATACGAGGGCGGATTGACATTGAAGCTACCTAGCGCTAGATGGCAGCACAAACACGAAAACTTTTTCTTTCTTAGAAATTATGATCTGTCAAACGTCAGCTGTTAAAATTTTAGCCAAATTCATCGATTAGTTTATTTGTTGTAGTCGTTTGAAGTAAGCAACTTTTGTGTTTCTTGGAAAATGGAAAAACGCGAATTTCGTGTAGTGATTAAACACTATTATTTGAAAGGCAAAACGGCGAAAGAGACAAAAGAAAAGCCTGATAAGCATTGCGGCGAATCCGCTCCGTCAAATTATATGGTAAAATATTGGATTGCTGAACTTAAACGTGGCCGAACAAGCACTGCAACAATACCATCAACAGAAAGGCCAAAAGAGGTGGTTACTGAGGAAAATAACAAGAAAATCCTCGATATCTTTATGACTGATCGCCGGGTCAAAATAAGTGAGATTGCTGAAGTGGTAATCATATCATACGAACATGTGTTCAACATTTTGCATGAATATTTGCATATGAAAAATCTATCGGCAAGATGGGTGCCGCGTTTGCTAAGTGTTGAACAAAAACGAGTTCGACAGATCACTTCATAGCGGTGTTTGGACATGATAAAGCATAATCATGCTAATTTTTGGCGTAGATTAATAACTGTTGATGAAACGTGGGTCCACCACTATACACCTGAAACCAAAAATCAATCGAAGCAATGGGTGGAAGCTGGTGGAAGTACTCCGAAGAAGGCGAAGACAGCGAAATCGGCTGGCAAGGTTATGGCCACTGTATTTTGGGATGTACACGGAATATTGCTCATCAATTATCTTGAAAAGGGATCCACAATCACAGGAGAGTATTATCGTGCATTATTGGATCAATTGGTTGATGCAATCAAGGAAAAGCGACCACATTTAAACAAGAAAAAAGTGCTCTTTCTTTAAGACAACGCACCGGTTCACACAACATTAGATACGATGCTAAAACTACGAGAAATCCACTTCGAATTGGTTGATCATCCACCTTATAGTCCAGATTTAGCCCCTAGTGACTTTTTCCTGTTTCCCAACCTGAAAAAATGGCTCGCAGGAAAAAGATGCATCTCAAACGAAGAAGTGATTACCGAAACTAATGCGTATTTTGAGGAGTTCCCAAAATCGTATTATTCAGATGGTATAAAAAAGTTGGAAAATCGTCCTACTAAGTGCATTGAGCTAAAAGGAGACTATGTTGAGAAATGAATGGTTTTTGAAAAACGAAATGTTTTAAAACTAAAGCTTTTTTGGATCGTTGTGAAGCAACTTTTTGGTCAGCAGTTGTTTAACTGGTAGAAAAATTAGAACTGCTTCAAACAAGTTAGTGTATGTAGAACCGAACTCGTACACGTCACTTAAGAACAGCTGAAAATATTGCTGTTGTCGCCCATAGTATTAAAGAAAATCCAGATTGGTCCACTTCCCATCAAGCCTAGGTATTGTGCATTCTACGTAGATGTTTCATCGTATTTACATAAAGTTTTTTACCTGAAGGCTTTAAAAAATCAGTTAAAACACGAATTCATACCTATTTACTCATCATTAACAACATCATAGCTTTGTTGATTGTGCCCTTGAAACTAGATCAGGAATTTTATCGAAAAATCATATTGAATTGAAGTAAATTGATTTGGGCAATATTTATTTTGAACAGGACAGCGCTACGTGCTACAAAAGTAATAAAAACATCGCTCATGACCGTGTGATTTGTTGGAGAGGCGATTACAATTACAATTGATCAATTGTGATTTAACATCTTTGGACTTTTACTTTGTGAAAGATAAGGTCTATGCCAATGGTGTACAATCAGGGTTGAGTTTTTTTAATTTAAACGTTTTCGTAGCTTATTTACAACAAAAATAGGTGTAATTTACGTATTTTGACTACAAATTAATTCTATCCATTTTTTTAGTTCAAAAAAGATAATTAATTAGCAAATTTCTCAAATTAATGATTTATCAAATCACTGCTTTCATCTTTTCCCCTCCTCTGAGCCATCTTTCATATTCCGCCTAAGAAAAGTTTCCCGTCTTTTAAGGCGTTATATCTTTGAAGTCGATTTTATATTTCTTCAAAGGACTTCAGTTGGCGACATGGTTGCAAATAAACTTATACCTCTTTATACGGGCTAGATGGGTTCTGAAAATGTAGACCGTAAATCGAAATGCCGTAAAACGAGATAAATATGTGTGATGAATACGTTTTTTTAGCCGTAGAAAGACGTAATTTACGTTATAAAGCGAATTTGTTCTATAATTCAAACAGGCCGTTATAGCAAAATGCCGTATAAAGAAAGGCTATAAAGGGTCCGCCAAATAAATTTTCTTTTGAAAATGCTATAAAAAAAACTACTGAATATTTTCTCAAATTTCTTTTTTTTATTTGAAAGCACAATCCTTCCGGTTAATAGTGGAAAATAATTTCATTCAAATGGCTGCCTCGGCTGCCAATGTAGTAGCCTACACGATCGGTCCAATTTTTAAACACATTATCGATTGTGTGCAGCTGTATTTCACCAATGGCTTCACAAATATTGTCCTTTAAAGCGTCAATTGTCTCTGGCTTGTTGGCGTAACACTTATCTTTGACGGCACCCCACAAATAATAGTCCAAGGGTGTCAAATCGCAGCTACGAGGTGACCAAACGACATCAGCTCTGCGGCTGATATTGTGAACTTCAAAAACAGGGCGCAAAACATCGAATGTAGCTTCGGCTGTGTGGCACGTAGCGCCGTTCTCTTGAAACCAAATGTTGCTAATATCCTCCTCTTCAATTTTTGTGAACAAAAATTCGTTTAACATGGCCCGATAACGATCGCCATTGACCGTAACGGCCACTCCTTGCTCATTTTCGAAGAAAAATGGCCCAATTATGCCTCTGGACCAAAATCCGCACCAAACAGTGACTCGTCTTGGGTGTATTGGCTTTTCAGTGTATGCGAGCGGGTTTTCTGTGCCCCAAATTGACAATTTTGCTTGTTTACATACCTGCAAAGATCAAAATGAGCTTCATCTGAAAAGATGATTTTTTTTGGCAAAATCGGCATCTTCTGTAAGTTGGTCACACGCAATATTTCCCAGCGTTGTTCAAGCGTATACACACCATATTCCTTCAGCGGAAGGATAAAAGTAATTATCTGTTAAATCAGACATGAGCTAAGTATTACCATTCACGAAATAAGCACTAGTTGAAAAAAAAACGTTAGATGGCGCACCCTTTATGGGGAGATATGTATGTATTGTATGACGGAGCTACGTTCGGAGAATAAGTCGAAGCGGCATTTGATTGTTTTTAATAATTCTTTTGAAACTTGTGCGACATGAGGTCGGACGTTGTAATTCAAAAGAATAACTTAATCATGCCTGTTTTTATATTTCGGCCAATTTGGTCATAACGCATCGTTCAAACGAAGTAATTGCAATTTGCTCCGATCACCGAGCTTTTGCACCTCATAGCTCTCATCAAAAGTGCAAAGTTATATTATAAATAGTAGATCAACGTAAATGCATTAACAAGCAAAAAACAGTGTCGGCTTGAAAGAAATTTGGAAGCGGTTACAAAACCCAATAAAAACCAAAAAAGAAAAAAAACCATCAAAAAACTCAATAAAACCCGGTGGGTTGGGTTTTTGCCAACCCTGCCTACAATATGGTCCTACAAGCGCAGCCGTATCTGTTAATGGCTTGCACTCCTCTTTATAATGAAATAAACATCCGAAGATGACAAATGCCTTGACGTTCTCAAACAAGATAGCATTTTGCGAGTGTTATGAGACGTATTCAAATGTTCGCATTTTTGAAACGTTTCACTTCTTCCAACAAGCAATGTGAGCACATGAGAATTTTTTAATAATTACAAAAAATGCCTGGAGAAATATTATTTGACTTCAGTAAAAATTCTGGAACTATAGCAACGAATATAATACGTAATACGGATGGAACCAAATTTCTGTACATTTTTTGCATAATATTGTATAGAGTAATCCGAATTCATTAAAATCATGACAAATAATAAATACCTCTAAAAAATGTATTAAAAATATAAGTTCCTTCACATTTAAGCAAAATGTTCAAACTTAGCAAATGCGGATTCTTTTATAAAGTGTCCTTCTTTACATCCTAGATTTGATTGCGATAATTTTTGTGAACGTTATTTTCAAAGACATATCAATGAATAAATGAATTTGATTGAGTATTTATATTTGTATAGGAACTTTTCAGTTTTACTCGCTACTGTATGTACATCAAGACAAAATAATGATCCAACACACATGTTTTAGGAGCTTCCCGACAGCTTAGATTAAAGGCATGAGGGGCTTATTATTAAGTATAGGGTACATCTGAGCACTGCACATTGGGGCAGCCCGAACAAATTTTTGGAAAAAGTCCAGTTTTCAAAATGAGAATTGAAGAAAATTTTTTATGAGGTTTATTAGCTTCCACTTTTCTTAGTTGAACTGCATTAAATTTTTTTCGAATTATTTTGTGTTCAAGGTACAAACTTCAAACTAAAAAAAAAAAATATTCATAAAATTTTGTTTGTATTCGACCAACTTTACACGGTAATATAATACACGTTGCGACAAAAAAAAAAAAAATACCAGGTAAGTGGTACTGTTGTCCGCTGCCGAGCAGAACAAGAAAGATAAAATAAACACCTCCAAAACGAGTAACAAACCGGTTTTTTGGTCCTAATGACTTAGCTGAATATTGCCCGCTTTTAAATTTATTTTCGGATTTGGAAAGAAAAGATACGGGTCTTTCCAATGATATATATGTCGTTTAAGTAAACTTAAAAAATCTGGTAGTACTTCTAAAGCACATACTTTTTTCACACAATTTTTTTCATATTTTTCAAGTTTAAATGCGTTTTTGCTCACTATATTTTAAAGGAACCGTACTATTGGTAAACTAATTACGAAATTATATTAAGTTATGAATAAAATTAGAATTACGGATTAGAAATCCGTGAGAAATTGACGGAGTTATTAAATTTTTTAGTAAAGCAACTCGTGAAAGTAAAGAATTATCAGTGGCATTAGATGCAGCCGACGCTACACAAATTGTTGATTCCCAGTTGGAATGATAATAAACATTAGACGAATAATCAGGAAAAACACGCCACCTACCGATGCTAAAGTAAAGATCACCACCAATTAGCAAGGATCTTCACCACTACACAACAAAAAAATCATATGGAGGAAGCTACAGTGGATTAATCATCTACTTAGCTTGAAATATCAAATTGATTAAAGAAGCTGAAACAAACTAATATATATATTGTGAAAAGCCAATATGCTCCCTAGAGAAGAAAAAAAAACAAATTGCATTAGCTAACGGTTTTAATAAAACATAAGTCCCTTTTTTATTTAATATTTTTCAATAAAAAGGAAAGTTGTTTTGATTGGGTCATTATACCAACACCACGACTTTTCCAATGATACCAATATCTTATACCTAAACTCAGCCGTTGAATTGATGATTCCAAAAATGCTGCAATCCTGCTCCACAGTGCATTGCTTTAATGTTGTGTGTTTTTATCTATCCATGCTATAACGTAATGTGTTCAGTCGAAACAGGCGAATTCATTCCTAAGCAGGGTTGGCAATCCAATGGGTAGCTCAATAAAACCCGGGTAGGTTTTTTTATTTAAAGGTTTTCGTAGTTTATATACAACAAAAATAGGTATAATTTAGGTATTGAGACTACAAATTAATTTGTACTGTTTTTGACCTCAAACAGATAATGAAATAAGAATTTTCCAAATCCCGTCTGAGAAAAACTTCTCGCTTTTTAACACCTTCAACTTCGAAGCCGATTTTGTATTCCTTCAAAGAAATGACTCGGTGATATGTTAAAAGATAAACTCATATCTCCTTATACGCCACAGATAGTTTCTGAAAATGTAGGCCGTATATTGAACTGCCTTTAAATGAGATGAATATGTGTTGCGTTTGCTTCCCTTACACTTTTTCTTAAAAATCGGAGAATCCACGTTTTTTTAGCCGAAGAACGAGGTAAATTGTGCTTAAAGCGAATGTGTTCCATAATACAAACAGGTCGTTATAGCGAAATGCCATGTAAAGTAAGTCTGTATAAAGAGGTGTGAGTGTATTGTATACATCGCAACAGCCGACGGAGCAATGTGTGGAGAATACGGCGAATGCGGCTTTTGACCGTTTCTTATAATTATTTTGAAACTTCTGCTACATGAGGTCGGGTGTTATCGTGCGAAAGAATAACTTAATCATGTCTGTCTTTATATTCCGACCGTTTTTCTCATAAATCACGATTCCAACGAAGTAATTGCAGTCTGCTTCGATTACCCAGTTTTAGCTCATAGTACACAATAACGCCTTGATCCCATCAAGAGTGCAGAATTGCATTTTAAATACTAAAGCAACGTGATTGTATAAACAAACAAAAAATATTGTCGATTTGAACGAAATTTGAAAGCATTTATAAAATCCAATAAAACCCAAAAATACCCATCAAAAAACTTAATAAAACCCGGGGGTAGCGTTTTTTGAAAAAAAACTGGGGTTTTTACCAACCCTGTTCCTAACGGTCTTATATTTTTACGTAGAACTCGTATTACATGTAGTGCACATCCGTTTGAGATTGATTGCCTAGTGAATCGTATAACGTATTACAAAGAAAGCTCATTTTGTAGTCGCACCGTTCGTTTGGTAAAATGAAAACTTCGGAAAAAGTTTCTGTTATCAATTACGAACAAAAAATCAAAAAATCAAATTAAATTACATAACTCGTCCTTTACACAACAATTTATCCTAATCACGCGTAATACACTTCAACAGTAAGGGCATCGTCTATAAGTGCTTGTTTTATAAAAAAAAATGTCAATTTACTAATATTTTTGTAATGAACTTTGTTTTTATAATAATAATACAAAAAAATTATTTCCTCTCGTTTTTGGTTTGTAATGAAATGATTTTTTTAACTCAACACTTAACATTGTTGATAAAATGCACAGAAAGTGTTTAGAGTAACGAAAATTTCAGAAGCCACGGCTAAAAACAATACCAAAATGAATAATGAAAGAAGTGCAGGAAAAGAACTTCCCCTCTTTTCGCTGCACAGAAATGGGCAATTAAAATATTATTGGGAATGGTCAGTGGCAATACATCATGAATTCAACTGCTACTGTTTTTAAACTTTTACTGGTTCTGGTTGCCAGTTGTTGAACGATGATAAATGAGTATTAACACTAAAATGATGTTTTCATTATGTATGACAAAAAATCAGTGGTAAAGCTTATAATTAACTACACAAATTACAAAAGAAGTTATTGAAATGAAGCAAATTTTAAGCGCTGAATTTATATTTTAATTTACTTTTAAATTAACCCACCTATCTTAGAGGTGTTTTTTGTTTTTTCATTCTTTTAGATTTTGTTAACGAAAAAACAGTAAAACATTTTTTTAAAATTATTTAATGGCGACAATAATTATGACCATTAGTGCAACAAAGTTTTTTGTACTGCAAAAATACGAGCTGGCAGCAGCATCTGTTGCAATGACCAAGACAAGGCAAAACGATAACGTGAAGAAACAAAAAACAAACAATCAATCAATGAGACAAGAAAAAAGTGGTAAGACAAGTGCAAGTAGAATGAATGTCGTCTATAAAGAAAGTTTTTCCAAGAAGACAATTAATAAAAATAAAATAAAACACGCTAAGTGTTGTTGCACAATGGGATATATTTTATCTACACAAGTTAGTAAAGCATTGGGAGGAGTTTAAACAAAACCCAACCTTTACATTTTGGCAAGCTTAACAATTAAAAAGAGTACTAAATTCTCAAAATAACGATACCAATGGAAACGAAATTAATAAAGTAGTTTGGAAGAAAAAATCATCCAGAACAGAAATTTTGTGCAAAAAAGGCGAAAAAATTGCTTGTAATATTGCAGTGACAATTAAAATCAGAAAAATAACAAATTTTATTCGTTAAATTGTATTGGGTATACAATTTAATAATGTCGATTTGGACAACATATGGAATAACTATCACATATGTTTTGTATAAATAATTTGTGTTATAATTCAATATTTGCTAGACGCCAGTGTAAACAGACATTTTTTTCAATCGCTATAATAATGTCGAATTTTTTGCCTAAAAAATATGTTTTGCGAGGAAGTCTGATAACCTTTTTTCATTTCAAGAAAAACGGCTGCTGAAAGTTATCGATTGTGGGTAGAACCTTACGGTTGCATGCACCAACTCAAAAAACTTGTGAACGATGGTTTGCGCGATTCAAAATTGGTGACTTCGTCACAAAAGGCAAGAAGAGACCTGGTCGGCCGAAAAAGTTTGACGATGAGGAATTGGAAGCATTACTCGACGAAGTTTGAAACAAGAATAACTTGAATCATTATCGAGAGAGACACAACAAGGTCTGACGATCACAGGGGACCTGCACCGTACGCAATAGATTCGTTTGAAGAGAGCAGTTAATGAAAAACGACCAGAATATTCGACAAACACGAGGCCATAATCCTCCATCATGACAACGCTCGGCCACCTATTCCAAGACCGGTAAAAACTTTTTAGAAAACAGTGGTTTGACTCATTCGTCTTTTAGCCCACACCTTGTCCTTTCTGACAACCATTTCTTTCGATTGATGCAGAACGCCCTTACTGGATAACACTTCATTTCAGAACAGGGTATTAGGCTTGATTCATGCTTTACCTCAAAATCGAAGCATTTCTTTTGGCTCAGAATACATATGCTACCAGAAATATGGAAGAAGTAGAGTCTAACGATAGAAAAAACTTTGAATAATGTATCAATTCATTTTGTTATTATAATAAATGCATTTTTAAAGCAAACAAATCGACATTATTAACTTATATACCCAATAAAAAATTTAAAGTTTATTGTCATAATATGTAGATATAAAGGTAAGCCAAGCAACGAATGCGTTTTAATGGAGTCTGTAACTTTTTTGGATCTCGAATTCGTAATTTTCAGCAGAACATTATTCTAGAACAACAATTATTGCCACAACTTAATACGTATTTCAAAAAATTATGTGATACCTTGAACACCTTCAAGCTACCCAACATGTCTATGAAGTTAACGAAAATAAAAATAAATAAATGGGTAAAAATTGGCTTACTAGCTTCAGCTTTAATTGTATCATCATAAACCTTAAAATTAGTAAAGTTCTCGTCACGATGGCAATCTACAGATCCATGAACACTTTTAAGCTACGCAACATGTCTATGAAATTAACGAAAATATAAAAAATTTCAATTTCTAATTTTATTAAAATATTATTTTTAATTAAAATATTCATCATCAAAAATAAACCAAAGATAGGTTATACTCTTAGTACTATAGATGCTTCACATTTTTAATTTAAATGATTAAAAAGTGGTTTACTGGCTTCAGTTTTGATTGTACCATCACAGACTTTCAAATTAGTAAATTAGTTCTCGTCGCGATGGCAATCTAGAAATCCATGAATTTAAATTGAAAGTGTGTAAGATAATTGAGTGTGAGAGCATTTTAACAGAGCAGTTTTCACATTTTTTATGAACAATTGGCGATGGTTGCTATGGTCGGTCATAATAGGTCATAAGTAAGATGAGCAGAGTGCTTGGCGATCAAATCAAAATAATGTTTTTTTTCTTTTGTTGGATTTGCCCAGCAACAGGATCGTAGTCATAGTATTTATGTGGTGTATACTGACTCATTCACATCGAATAACTTCAAAGCTATAAAACGATTTCTTGTGAATGTAACTTCCAAGTCGCTATTTTCTAAAAAAATTTTATAAGTAAGATTTTTTTATTCTTTCACCGTGAGAATAAGTAAGGATTCTTAACTTTTATGCACTGAAAAAACTATGTTGACCAAGTTCCTTGTAATGTTTGATAAAAGTACCATTTTCTGATATTGAATTAATTGCTAGGTTAGGTTAGGAGGAAGTGGCATTCTCGTCATATCAAGGTAGAATTAAGCACACATAGCCGCCCGTTGTGATACTACACAAGTAGCGATGCCTCTATGCCAGATTAACCGGCTTTAACGGTCAACCAGAGGCCTTACATAGAAGCATAATCCCTCAAATCAAGTCAGAAACCAGCGTAATGAAACCGGCTGTTAACCTGATATCGATAGTTCCGATAAGCTAGCATGAAGGAGCGAGCCAAGTGTGAGCAATCGAGCAATCGAATCGGATACTGAGAATTGAAGTGGGCCACACTTTCTATTCCTCAATCGATCTAAATCAATATAAATCATTCGCTGGTAAGGATAGATACAGTGGAAGAGAGACTCACACGATCCAATTTGAACAAATGCCAATCCAATTTAGGATCTGTCTAGAATCTGTCAGCGTCCAATAAATAAATCTACCTTATATACAGCTTAACGGAGATCAGCGTTACAACCACCCTCGTGTGTAGGTGGCAGTCCAGAAGGAATATGCACGCCTTAGCAAGCTCATTAGCAACGCAGTTACCTGGAATACAACAATGCTATGAGAATATCTGAGGGGAATCGCGATAGTCACTAACCAGCCTAGTGCTGAAAGTCATACCCGAAAGAGATCTGATTACCGCTTGGCTATCAGAGAAGATGCACATGTCAGTAGTATGAGCACCGCCACTTCGAATCTGCAGCATGGTAAATAGCCATTACCTCGGTCTGAAACCGACTGCAGTAGGAAGTCGGAGAGTCACCTTGAGGTTGAGCATTTTGGAAAAAATGGCACTGCCCACTCTGTTACCAAATTTAGAGCCGTCAGTATAGACCTCCACCGAATCATCAGAAATGGCAGAGCTAGATACCCAGTCCTCTCTACTTTGGATCACGAAATGGAATGCCTTATCCAGAACCTCTTCAGATGGAACGAAGTCAATATCATCTATGACTTGGGGCTCCCCAAGATTAGAGGAGTGCACCGAAGGGACAACACGACACCGTGACAGAGCGCTAAGTTTAATCGCTACAAATTTAGCCTCTTACCTGGCAAGTATGTAGAGGTGGTACGCAATGCACCTTGATATGGATCGCAGCGGACTTTTTGATCTTATCCGGGAGGTTGACGATACAATGTTTGTCGAGTGCAGACCACCAGAATCTATTACTACGTCTTTTTTCTATTATTTTTAAAATTTGATATCAAGTTTATAATAAACAGACAGACGGGCAATCAGAAAAGAAATGATTGGGCAGAAACCATTTTACTCAAAAGTTATGTGTTTACAGTCAATTGGTTTTGTGTGTCTATTATCAACACTTTTAAACGTAGCAAACACCAACTGGAGGACAATATACTCCCATCCCTTATTATACCGTAGCGTATAAACAAAAGACTTAAGACACATGCACAAAATTATGTGAACGATTGCTTACAGTATGGTGCGTATAATTAATTTTAATTTAAAAAAGAATTAAGTGTCACTAAGAGAAACCACCAGTAAGCTGCATTATGAATTAAAATGTCCTTATTTCTAAATGATTGCAACGAAATTTGTTTGAAAATATTGTTATAACTGGTCCAGTTATAAGTCCATAGATAAGCTTATAAATATTTAAAAGCAGGTGTAAAAACTCATATTTGCTAGAAGTTTGATCCAAATAGGTTTTTTGTTTAAAATCGACTCTAAACTAGTTAGAGTCTGCAGCGATTTTCTTGATATACTCACGAAAAGATTTTGGGTACAACCCATAAATGTTCTTGAGAGGTTTCTGATTTATATGAATTTTTTAAGCTTGTCAAGAATCAACAGAAATATGGTTTGTCAAGATTTTTTAAAGCCAAGCTGTACATATTTGTTTACTAGTTTATATAGTTTATCTTGAAATTGTATAATTAAGTTATTATAATAGCTGTCCGAAAAAATTCGCTAACAAATTTGATCAAAAATTAAACAATTTTCTCTTATACTGCACACGAGTGTCATTCAACCAAATATGTGCCCTTTTGATAGCTAATCCGTGACCATTTTTGTAATAATGCCATTATTTCATAAGTGTAGAACTTCTGAACTATAAAATGAACCAATTCGTGTTGCAGGCCTCTACTAAGAAATCAAAGCCAAAGAATATCTGAAGGTGCAAGGTCCGAGCTATATGGTTGATGAATCAAAACTCTACAGCCAAGCTCTGGCTTTCGTTGTCATGATGAAACATAATACCTTCTCTGTTGATTAACTCTGACAGTTTTGATAGAATTGTTAACTGTAGAGATCAGAATCAATCCTTTGACCAGGTTGTTACAACTTATAATGAGCAATTCCCCTCCAATCCCACCTGAAACATAGCATGCTTCATCTTGCTTCGTGCATGATCTTTTTCGCACATTATTGTTGTGCGTAACTTAGTTTTCATCGACCGTTAATTCCGTCAAACAAGCTATTGTGTTGCATGATGCAATTAATATTACCAGACATTAATAGTACATTCTAGATCCATCTACTGACAATTTGTACCCGACGCTTTTCGAACAACCTTATATTTGGCTGTCATGAGTTTTTTCAAAACCAGCTTTTTTAGCTGTCAAGAAATGTCAAGAAATGGCTATCCTGGGATATTGAGTAGCCGATGAACTTGCCAGATCGGGCACAGTTCTACCAGTTGTTCATCCATTTGTGGATATTGGTATTCCTCTTTCCTCCATCTAACTGGCTACTAGGGAGAACTATCTATTGGCGGCTGATAGATCCTACTTGAGGAGGAATCTTGCTTCACTGCCCAAGTCACCTGGCCTACATTGAACAGTAAGTGGACCAATCAGCTACCGAAACTTAATCGTATCTCTAATGCTTTATCTATGCTTTATCTAGCTTATTTCTCTCCAAGTTGTAAATGAAAGCGTGTCCCACTTCAGACGTCTTTCATTTGGCGCGCTTGTTTTTGATAGTCTTTCCACGACATCAGAACAGTGTCAGATTTATTAAGTTTTCTGGCTGGTTTTTAGTTATCTTAAGGGAGTTGTGCTTTAAAGCGAAACCTCTGAGGTGAATATCGAGACCGGTAAAGCTAGGTTTGTTGATCAAATCTAAGGCGTCGTCTCATACAGCATCACAATGGTCCATTTTTTTGGGTTCAAGGATACCACTGCCTTATATACTAATAAGTTCCAAAAACTTGCTGTGCAAGTGGAAATTCGGCACAAATAAATCTTTTGTTGACTTTTACAACTGTTCTGGACTAAGTAAAGACATATTTATTATTGGTTCCAGATTCCGTAAGAATTGTAGTAAAATAAGTTCCTCTTGGCTAAAGTTGTATGTGATGAGAGTTGGGAAAAATCTTTGGCGTATATTGTAAATACAAATTAACTAAGTGACTATCTTCGTACCCAAAAATCAAATAAAAATACGCAGGGTGGGCCAAAAGTCACTATGGGTTTAAAAAATATAAAAACTTTTTGGTTTATATCCTTTTTTTAATTTTTTGGATTTTAAAATATAAAAAATGGAAATTTTTTACGCTAAGTAGTGAAAATAATATCAATTGAATGATTTTTGATAATTTTCCATAAACTCTAACAAAATTTGTGGCTGTAGCTCTCGAATTTCTGCAAAAATCTTGGACTTGAGTTCGAGGATTATCTTTGGCTTGTTCACATATACTCGCCCCTATAAATAACAAATCTTGCGAACGCACTGGCCAAATAATTTCAGAATCCCCGGATATTACTCGCTATCCAAAAATTTGAAAGTGCTGAAAGTGCTCTTGTGTCCTGCTGAATCCATATCCCGGGTCCCTTTTCAAGAGGAGGATATTATTCTCTTGATTTCACTTCTGGCTAATTGTTGAGACTTAACTGCAAAATTTAGACTTTGCCCATGATCTGCAGGTTTTAATTCTTGCACCAATTGCACCTTATACGAGCAAGCGTCTGCGGTTGACTGGGTAGTGGCGCGATTCAAATGTGGGTCATTTAAAGATCCTGACAAGCTTGGGAGTTTTTGAGAGAATTGAATACATAGCACCGTAATATGACTTCATAATAAAGTTCCGGACTACGATTCTGGAGAGGCAGGTTAATGTTGTAATACACTTCAATAAAGATTCTGAGCAGATCTTCATGAATGGATCCATGTTGAATGGAGCGGTGGTTAGAGACATCTTCTCGGAGTTGGCAAACATAGCTCACTCTATAAGGTTATCGGATCACTAGCGTTTTTCAAGCGGAGGTTATGGCTGAGCTGCTTCGATGATCATTGGAAATGGCAGCTGTGGAAGCTGTGGGATATCACGTTTTGACTTTAAGAAGGCTAATAGATTGCCGCAGATATATTAAAGAGATGGCTAATCAGCATTATATTTATTCTATACGGGTGGCAGGTCACAGTGATATTCCGCAAATTGTATGGCTGATGAACTGGCCAGGCATGGCACTACTATCGAACGAATTTTCTACGTAGGGCATCCGTTGGGAATCTGCAAGCTTATAATTCACAAAGCCGTAGTAGACGCTGTCAAGTCCGCATGGGCAGCTTTGGAGACGGGCAAGATTTGCCCATCATCTGCTCAATCTTCAAAGAAGTACTAATGACACACAGCGCAGTTGTCGGTGTCATTACTGGGCATTTTATAATAGGAACTCATGTCAGGCGGCTTAGACTGGGCCATCTGGTCAATGATTTCTGCAGAGGCTGCAGAGATGATGAGGAGGAAGAAACAATTCTTCACCTACTATGCCAGGCATCTTGGCTTCTACCATGCGACTGAGCTCACGAAGCTGTCTAGCACGGACATTAAGAAGTTAAGCGGTTTTTTTTATGTGTTCTAGATGGCCCCGGGTGTAGAGGAATGACGATCCATTGTGGTTTCACATGGGCTATTTTTTGGCCTAGGTGTGTCCTTTCTACCCACCTACTTACCTGCGCCATATATGGGAATAACAGTCAATCCTTTTTAAAATGCACCGCTGGCTGTGCAGAACACCTTACGGTAGATGTTTCTAGTAATTCGTTAAAACTTTGCATAGTTCGAGGCATAATTATAACGGCGTCATGCTGGTGGTGACCAGCGTTGCCAAATGTGCAGTTTATCTGTATTTTGCAGTTTAGAAGTTTTATGTTTTCTGTTAATTGTGCAGATTTTGTAGTTTTTAACATTTGAATCTTTTGCTTTCAATTTTATTTTTTTAATTCCGATTTCAAAAGTAATGATTTAATCCCATTTGCTTAACCTAACTGTGACCTTTTTCATTTTTCATTTCAATTTCACTCATTTTTGGTTTACAGAACGCACCAGATACTAGTATATGTATATAAATTTTTTTTTTACTTTCTTAAGTATGTGCAGTTTTTTCACCTGAAAATCAGTTTATTTCTTTCAAATTTTTAGTCTTACAAAAGAAAAAATAATAATAATAAATATGGCAACACTGGTGGGGACAATAAACTAAGCAATGAATCATTGCTTCAGATTGCGAAATACTGACGTTAAAATGTCGACGATATGCTCTTTGTGTTGAAGTAATTGATCGTTAATTTAAATAATAAAATTCTATTATTCTGGTTCTTTGTTCAGTTGTGAATCTCTCCATTAGTTATTCTCCAGGTGTTACGAAAAAGCTATTAAATTTTTCAACTCCATGGTGACTTATGACCCACCCTGTATGTATTCTATGGCGTAATTTTTTCTTAATCTCGGATATTTAAAGCCTTATATTACTTTACTTTTTATAACATGCTTCTCCCATAGTGAATAACAAGAAGTAGACGCAGCAGTCAAGATGACAGATTTCGTTACGTTGTTTGTGTTATTGTGCTATTGTTTGTTGATTTGTCAAATTATTGTTAATGTTTGCGAGTATACCAGTATGAACTAATATTTAATGAATGTATTTATGAATGCATAAGAGAACATTTGAAAATTCTCAAGATTTATAATTTTTTGTTTCAAAAAATCAAAGGCATATAAAAGAATAAAAGAATTTTTTTTTTTATAAAAGAAAAGCAAAAAGACAATACAAAACTTCCAGCTCTAACTTGAAAAGCATTGAATCATAGAACAAGAAAAATAAATTATGTCATTGAACTAAACAGTGATATTTTTCTTACTTTTCGTTTTAAAATAGAAGGAATATAAGCGAATAGGTTGAGTTTTAGGAAAAATCATATTTAGAAAAAACGTATTTAAAAATATATTTTAATTCCTGTAATATTATTGCATAAGTTGAGTCTTTATTTTATTTGAAAATTTCATTTACATTTAACGTTTTAGTTAAAAATAAACATTTACTTACATTAAGGCTAGGCTTACATAAGGAATCAACTAATGTCGGTTATGACGACTTGACTATATAACTATACAAATATTTTTAATAGGAATAAAATATAATCGAACGTTTGAAATATAAGACATCAATTATGAGAATATGTTGAAATAAGAATCTCTGCAGGTTCTTTAATTTTTTCGTAAATAAGCTGTGAACCAACCATTTTGCATCATCTTAAAGTTACAGCTACTTTAAGATACTGTTGTAGAAATAAATTTAAATACCGTCCTCGTATATAGCCAATGCAAATTTGTAATACGACCGTTGATTAATGCTATATGCGCAGGGCATAATTTCTGCGTAACACGCTCTCTTACTCATAATTCAAATTTGAGAGCGAATCCACACTAATTGTAAGTAATTCAGTTCCAAACACCCTGTAAATTACAAATAAATTAATGTAATCTCCAATTTTTGTCGGTCCAAATTCGTTTTTTTCTCGATTTCCTAACTATGTTTCCATTTTTAAAGCCAAAAAAAACTCCAATCGATCGTAAAGGGAGCATAGGGCTTCAATAAATTCCCTGAACATATCCCTGTTTTGTACTAGCGCCTTCACTTCTGTCCAACTCTTGTCACATTCGTTCAACTCGGCCTCAATTTGTCGTCTCCATGTATGGGGTGAGCGTCCTCTTCTTCTGCTCCCCTGTGGATTCCAATCTATAGCACTGCTACTAATATCATTCGATTATCGTCTAAGAGCGTGACCAATCTACCGCAATTTGCGCCTCTTTATCTCAATCGATAATGGTCTTGATTCGTTCTAGCTAAAGCGCATGAACAGATGCCCAGGATTCTACGAAGACAACGGTTCTGGAACGCTAGCAACTTTTTCATATCGCGAGTTACAGCGTTCCACGTTTCACAACCATATAAAATTATAGATTTTACATTGGCATTAAATATCGCAATTTTCGTACGTAACGATAATATGGACGATTTGTAAATTGATCTTAGGCGGCAAAAGTTTGACTAGCTTTCTTCAAACGGTTCTCATTGTCCTCGCTCGAACCTCCGTTTGCGGATATAATACTTCCCAGGTAGTAGAATTGAAGGACGTCCTCAATTTCCTCAGAGCCAATAACAACAAATTCCTGGGACGTCGCGTTAATACATAGAGTTTTAGTCATCGCGACATTTATTTTCGAACCTGCCGCTTCTGCTACCAGCCTTATTTTACGTAAATTTGTTGCAAGATCCGGAAAGCTATGAACTAGGAGGCAGATATCATCCGCATATTCTATGCCGTTCAACCGGTTCTGCAGTCCCCATATTATTCCTCTGCCGTCGGAGAGGGCTTTCTCAAGGATTGTGTCCAGAACTATATTAAATAGTAGCGGTGATAGCACACACCCTTGCCTGACTCCAATTCCCATTTCTTTTCGACCGCTTTATAGCTTGCCGTGTCTAACTCTGCAATT
Source organism: Wohlfahrtia magnifica (assembly GCA_023159175.1). Taxonomy (NCBI): domain Eukaryota; kingdom Metazoa; phylum Arthropoda; class Insecta; order Diptera; family Sarcophagidae; genus Wohlfahrtia; species Wohlfahrtia magnifica. The sequence continues at coordinate 265,084 of JAKWBJ010000001.1, read as the reverse complement.
TGCATTGCGATATAAACCTTTAATGAGTTCGATGAGTTTAAGCGGAATCCTCTTACATGCCAGCGCACTCCATATCGCCCAATTATCAAAGGCTATTTCGAAATCCACAAAGCAAAGATACAGTGGTGAGCGCCACTCCACAGATTGTTCTGTAATGATACGGAGAGTATTTACATGGTCTATAGTTGACTTTTGTGGTCTGAATCCAGCTTGCTCTTGTCTCAAAAGTGGTGTTACTCCTTTCAGAAATTCTTTTGGAAATGATCTGAAGGATAACCTTGTTAGTCTTGCACAGCAGCGTAATACGCCGCCAGTTATTCGGGTTTGTAAGGTTTCCATTTTTGAGGATATTTATCACCACGCCCTCAGCAAGTTCACCAGATAGATTGCCGTTGTTCCAAAATGATCGCATAATTGGTTAGAGTATTGTAGCGCCAATAAGGGGATCAGTTTTTAATAGCTCTGCAGCTATTACATCTACACCTGGAAGTTTGTTATTTTTGAGGCTGTATATGGAGCTCGCAAACTTCTGGATAGTTGGGCAGACAGTCAAGATGTGCAGGTCCTTCTCATGCGATTCGCATGCACTTTCATACCATACAGGCTGATCATTTACTGCTAGCAGATTAGCATAATGAGCAGCTCAAATCTCAACTTGATCCTCTATTGTCGTCGCAAGTTCACCATTTGGCCTTCTTAGAGGACTTTGCATTGCGGTGTTTAAGCCAAAATCCAAACAATAAATAAAAATAACAAGAAAAAAACCATTACAATGAATTACAAATGTTCCATGTAAACGGCGTAATTCGCATAAGTAATCTAAAGCGAACAAAATAATTCAAAGTTTAATGCTACACTGCATAAATTCTTACCATTTTCTTTCACTATTCTGCTTAAGTGTCTTCAGAGAAGTAAGACTTTTCTATGCTTAACAGCATAGGTTTTATTGCGCGTTGATGTGCTTGAAAAAGTGTTTAAATGGAAGGTTAGTCGTTTTTCACCAATAATTCTTGGGTTTTTCGCGTCTTTAATGCCACAATTATGTTTGTTATTGTAGAATCCATGGTGAAGATGTGCCTCGTCATTTAGGATTCTGTATCAGTTCGATGTTCAAGCGCCCAATCAGTAAACACATAACATTATTAATGGTCGGTAGCCGTGAGTTCTTGTCTCTGTGCAAAATACAGTGTAATATCGTTTGTGAAATGTCCAGTTCCAAAGATAGACAAAAAACTGACAAACCTGGGTTTTACACTATGGGCTACAACAGTTATATTCTCTTTTATTCTTGAGCGATATACACAATTTCGATCATTCTTATAATTAACTTGTCCAAACAGCTCAAATTTTTCCACCTTTCAATGCGGTCTTAAATATCGTATATTGTTCCATTGTTCCATTTTTATTAATGGCATAGTTTTCATTTGTCATCTGTCAATTAGCAATAGTTTGACTCATAACAGCTGATAAATTAAATATATGGTTTAAATATTAGTTACCTTTTTCGTTTACATCAATTTTTATTTTTATTTCCTTTAGATTATATAAATAATCACATCTGAAAATATCATTGGGCCTTACTTCTTCAACTATGTAGGTAGAAGTGCTGCAACCGTAAGTGGAGACCGGTATCGGTTTATGATAGAAAAGTTGTTACATCTTACTCTTGAAAACAGACCAGAGCTGTAGTTTTAGCAGAATGGAGCCACTGCCTACACTGCCCCAGACACAATGGCACTTCCAAGTCAAATTTTTTGAGAGCGATTAATTTTCAGAAGTTGGGAAATTAATTGGACAGCGCGTCGCCAGATTTGTCAGCAACCGTTTAATATCTTAGAGGTTATTGAAAGGACCGAGTACAGGTCAACAAGCATAGGACAATCCTTGAACTCAAGGTATAAATTGTTGCAGAACTTTGAGCACTATAGCCAAAGACATTATTTTTGTTATATTATTGCAAAAAAATTTCCATTTTATATATTTTATAACTGGAAAAAAATTAAAAGAAAAAATAACGATCTATGGAGGTCTTATGGGCCACTCTGTTTTTTATTGAAATTAGTGATATCAAAAACGTAAGCATTCTTTTGTTAGAACTTAAGAACACTAAAATATTAAATCATATATCACATATGTATATATGGTAGTACATACATACATAAGTAAAGCAATGTTACCAATCCTTTACTAAACCCATTATGCAGCCTCTATAACTTTACTGATCACAAGGCACTGGAGGATACTCGTTAATGCAGAAAAATGAAAATTGCATAATACCTAGAATAGCAGGAGAATATTTTTGTTTGTTTGTTTTCTTTTTTAAAAAAAAAGTCATAATTTGACATCATTTGACACTGACAAAAGGAAATGTCAGTGATGTTTGCATATTGTTATTAAAGCTATTGTTTCTATTGTTGTTGTGTGAATCACGTTTAAATACTGAAGCACCCATAAATTGGCGGTTTCTTTACAGGAATCCTTTTTTATGTTTTTTTTTATTTTTTTTATTTTTTTATTTTGTTTGTTGCGCCTTTGAAATGCGCTCTTAAGACAAAAATTATTTTCAAACTCCTCACATTCATTCATTTAATTTATTTATTCTGTTTATTTAGTATTCAACAGGCATTTAAGGTGATTAAAATGAGCATTAATGCTTAAGAAATATTCTAAAACTTGGTTTTCTTCTGCTGCGTCTTTATGTCCAACACCACCAGACCAGACACTCCGGTGCATTTATCAAATTTTCAATTCTCCTGAAGACGATGACAAATATTCCAACTCTCTACTCACTCTTTATCTGTGGCTATGAGTATCCATTGACGATTGTCAATAGGAATTTGAATTTTAATTTGAATTTAAGTTTGAATTTAAATTAAAATTGTTTAGCATTAGTAGCTGGCAGGCAGGTTGTTGTAGAGAAATTTTTAAAGGGACTGAAAAGCCGATCAAATGCTTTGCAAGTGAAGCAAAAACTACAATGTGTGTTTTTAGTTTTTCGTTCAATTTTGCATTTTAGCAGATTCATCGATAAAGTCGAAAAGAGTTATTTTTAGTCCTCCCGCTTTTAACGCATGGTGATGATGTTAAAGAATTGTGATTTGAATTTTGTTAGACAAAAAAGTGATATTTTTTGTATTAGTGGCTGTAGAAATTTGGTATGAATAATACCAAACTATTTAATTATTTTATTAGGCATAAAGCTTAGCTTTGTAAAGTAAGTGAATCCTTTAACAAATATTTTTTTTTTGCAGCCATTTTAGAAATTATTATTATATTTTTTTCATTCAGAAATTTTTTAAATTGATCCATATTATGCTTTAAACACATAAACGACAGCAAGTAGCATAAAAGCAGGCAGCAATTTGTTGTTGGCAGCATTTGCCGCTATGCTATCGACTATATAAATATTTTGTAAGTAGCAGCAGCAATAAAATTAGGGTTCACTGTCATAAAAATATTTGTTATAAAAAATATTTTTCAGTGATTGCTTTTCAAATTCACCAAAGTAAAATCGCTTTTTTAAGATATTACTCAAAAGTTTTAAAATTAATCGAATTATGTGTTTAAAACTTTTTAATTATTAACATAAATGTTATCTGATACAATATTTTAATTTTATACTGTTGTTTTCTGATAAATAAGAAAGATTTTATTTCTATGTTTTTTTATTTAAAATTGTTTATTGTATTGGTATCCCTAATTTGTGTTTTGCTGCCTAAAAACAGTATTGCCAATTTAATAGCCTTTCGCGCTATATTTAGCGCGTTTCAACTATCGAATAGTCGCATTTTCTCCCTTTAGCGCTCGTTTTAAAAAACGCGCTAGGTTAACGCTTTTCTGCAATTTTTTGTAAGAAATGGAAAATGACTGAACTCAATAAACTCATTAAAAATTACGTTGCTCCAGGTAATATTTGTGCAAAAATTATTAAAAATAGTGTTTTTGGAACATATCTTAAATATAAGGGCCCATTTATCAAGACTTATAAGTTATTTTAAGTAAAATAGAAAAAATTAAATACTATAAAGAAGGCTAGAAATTGTAATTATTAGCCACAATAATAAACTTGTAAGTTGTTATTCTTAGATCCTATAAAAATTCTAAGGGAATCAAGTCATTCTATGGGAAGCAGCTTCTGTTTCAATCTGTCTTCTCTAGGAATGGGTTTCCATGTGTGTTCCAATAAATGGTCAGTTCCGTTAAGTGGTAATTTGATTTCCTCAGAGTGTGTCCAATCAATTTCCATTTCTTTCTCACAATTACCTTCATTACAGGAACTAGCTGTGTTTTTGTGTCTGGCCAGAATATTTAAAAAATGCGCCGTAGACAGCAGTTTATAAATTTCTGAATAGAATTGAGAAAATCATAGCCACATTCCATAACTTTCAACCATAATTCACACACGAGTTAAACATGTTAATTTTCGTTTTTATGTAGAGGACGAACTATAACAGTCAGTCGGCCAAAAGATTGGCTGCTTAGATTCAATGTGTTCTGAATGTAAATTCCAGAATCTTTTGATGTCTAGAGGATACTGCCGAAATAAATAAAAACGGCATACCTCTCAAATTTCTCTTTTCAGTTCAAAAGATCTCATATATAGTATATCGAAAATTTGGAAATAAAAAATTGTGTGCAGGATGGGTGCTTCGTTTTCTCACTATAGAAGAAGACGCTTCAACAGAGTGATTACCGCAATAAAGTGCGATGAATTACCGCAATAAAGCCAAGTTTTTGTGTTAATGCTTAAGCACTCACTAGTAATCGTGTTATAATCTTTAATGTAATCGATTGACATGACACCTAGTGTATCTAAAAAAAAAATTTGGCCAACAGCCCTACTTTAGCCTTGTTACGTTCAGTCGTATTAGTGTTGTGTTGTTGATTTGTATAATCTTTGTTTTGGAGATGTTTATCCGCAAGCCCGCTCTATATAATTCCGCTTTCATTGCATATAATCCAGCTTTCATTGCATGTCGCAATGTCTGTGAGCCAGGAGATTGATGTTGTATGCATATTTCAAGTTTTCCAACTTTGTGTTAAGTCCCTTGGTTATACCACGTTGCAACTAACAATCGAGAACAACGATAATCAGAAGCGGAGAAAGAACACAATATTGTTTGACACCAGCTCTAAAAGGTATTCTCTTAATATTACAACTGAACCCAAAAATTAAAAAAAAAGTTTTTAAGTTGTTGTTTTGTTCTAAATCCCATTTAATTTTACTTTTTAAGCAATCGTTCATATTATCACACATAATCTTTGTAAAATTACAAATTTAAATAAATTTACAAACCTAATCTTTTTTTTACTTTTAAATAGATTTAACGCTTTGTTACAGCACGTTTTGACAGCAAATAGTTACATAAATTATAATTTAGTGCTTTTTAGCGCATTTTGAGTGGGAGGTCTGCGCGTTCTGATCATAAAAAATTGACAACACTGCTAAAAAAGTAGAAATTATTTTATGTTTAGCAGCAGCAGCAAAGGTTGTTGTCTAAGCTGTTGCTGTGCTACCTTTAAAACAATTGTTTTCATATAAACATATGTATTTTAATTTTGATATTTTGCTGTCTACTGCTTGCTGTCACTTATGTGTTTAATGCTTTAGGCAAAAATATTGATATTATAAGTACTACTTTATACCACAAAGAAAATTTTAACGTAATGCAGGCAGCTGTTGTAATTAAATTATTAAAACTAAACCTTATTTCGAGGAGTTCATATTAAGGTTACCTTCTCAAACAACTGAGCAAATAAAACACACACACCTTAATGTCAAGTTTTTTGACCAACTTAATTTAACATTTTAACCATTACACTATTGAGCAGCGTGTTAAGATTATGGAAGCCCTTACGAAAATGGATTTTCAAATCAAAATGCCATAAATTTCGGCAAGCCGGGTCTGTAGGATATGTAGAAACACATGTTCATGCTAGTCCAGTTCGTTCTGTAGCTGGCGGTTTCATCGGGCTTTACTTTTTCGAAAATGAGGTCGGCCAGCAATTTACCGTGAATGGTGTTGGCTATCGCGAGATTATAACGGACTTCTTTTGGCTAGAAATGGAGGATATGGCTCAATGGCGCTTTTGCGCGGGAAATTCAATGGCCGATCATTTGATTTGTCACCGTTGGAATTCTTGGGATATTTAAAAGAAAAGATGTACGTGAATATATATATTAATTCACATAACATTTCATGAAGGAACATAAGGTGATACCGCTGTCGAAGAAATTTTTCTTTTTTAAGATGATCTGGCCTAGTATTGAACCGAGGACCTCTTGGTTGGTAGGCGCGTGTCTTACCTACCATACCACAGCGGCACACAGTAACTATCGGCTAACTTAAATATTTGAACCGTATGAGGCTAAAATTGGAAAAAAGGTAACAAATGATAACTAAGATAATAGTAAAGAATATAACGAGGATAGAGTTAGCGAAGAACGCTGGATCTTAACTAGTAGCTGCTGTACATATCTTTTTGAATGTAAAATGAAGAAAAAACAAAAGATCGGGTAATTCAAAAATTAACATTTCGCGGTTTTTTTTTTAATTCTTATTATGGGAATTTGTTTTATTTTCATAAAAACTGTGCACTTTGTTAAAGTGGTTTCCAGTAAATTAATTTAGTGATTTCTAATAAAGCTCGAAAAAGCTGTATTAGATAAGCAGTTTGTCTAGTTTTGGAAAACAAAATTATGTAAAATCTTAAGCAGACATAATGCGAAAGGCCAATTTCCAAGATCTTTGTGGAATTCCTAGATTACACCGGAATCGAAAATAATCTTGCACATTTACTGCGGAACCATTTATTTAAAAAAATTATTTCAATAGAATAAGCATATTGTGGATAAGATACCTTAGCCTAATTTTAAATCTATGAATATGTCTGTAAGTACATTTCAGGCGTACATTTGTAATGAGGGGTATAAATCTTACGTAAGCACCATAGTAATATAAATCATCGGCGATTCAATAATGTTCTCTATAGAACAGTAAATTATTTAAGCGATAATGCAAAAACTGTATAAAAAGCAGGGTTGGCAAAAACCCGGGTTTTTTTAAAAAAGCTCAACCCAACGGGTTTTTTGATGGTTTTTTTTTCGTTCAAGTTGACAATGTTTTTTGTTCGTTTATACAATCACGGTGTTTTAGTATTTATAATGCAATTTTGCACTCTTGGTGGGATCAAGGCGTCATTCAGTATTATTAGTTGCTAGAACTGGGTGATCGTCGTTTGAATCATGCATTATGAGAAATTTTTTTGACTGGCATGATCAAGTTACTGTCTTGCATGATAAAACCCGACCACATGTCGCAAAAGTTTCAAAACAATTATTAGAAGCGATCATAGGCCGCATCCGCCGTATTCATTGCTCCGTCGGCTATTGCGACGGGTACAATATACTCACATCTCTTTATTCGAGCTTTCTTTACATGGCATTTCGCTATAACGGCCTGTTTGTATTATGGGTCACATTAAAAAAACGTGGGTTCTCAGTTTAAACAAAAATTTAAGGGAAGCAAACACAACACATATTCATCTCGTTTAAAGGCATTTCGATTTACAATCTACATCTTCAGAAACTATCTAGGTCGTATAAAGAGGTATGAGTTTATCTTTTAACATGTAACCGAATCATTTCCTTTGAAGAAATAAAAAGTCGACTTCGAAGTTAAAGCGCCTTTAAAGACAAGAAGTTTTTCTTAGACGGGATTTGAAAATTGGCTCAGAGGTGGAGAAATGATGTAAACAATTATTTGATAAATTTGTTATTTCATTATCTTTTTGAGGTCAAAAACGAAGCAAGTAAATTTGTAGTCCCAATACGTAAATGACACCTATTTTTGTTGTAAATAAACTACGAAAACCTTTAAATAAAAAAACCAACCCGGTTTTTTTTAAATATAAACCCAGTAAAACCAGTGTGGACTCAATTGGGTTAGCCAGTGGGTTGCCAACCCTGATAAAAAGTCTAATATTTTAATACTCCAGTATTTGTTCTTTACAAAAAAACTAATAGCGTTTCTGTTGAGGCCTTTATATAAAATCATTGTCAAAAATTATTTCATAATTTTAACAATTTTAAAGCGAAATTTCATTTCATTTTTCTTTTATTTCGTAAATTTCCAAACAATGAAAAAAAACTTTAAATGTTTTGTGTGTTTAGAAGGCATTTTTCATTTTATATCACCACAATGACAATATGAAATTCATAAAAGTGGTCAGATAATGATTAGGATTTGTGGCAAATCTAAACACAGGCCACAAAATGTTGCATGATTACCAAATATTAAAAACAATCTCAAAAAAAAAAAAATGTAAAAAATTTCAAATGTGCTAATTTGTGGAAATGTTAGTGGTTTAATAAAATACACATACACACACACACAAACAAATAGTAATCATGTTGTCAACAACAATAACAACAAAACTAAAATATGTACAATTTTTACATGTTCATGTCTCTCTATGGACACACACATGAGCCCATTTATATGAATCTCTAAATCCGTTAAATATCTCCGTGTATTGCATTGTTAGTGGATTTCCTGACAGCATTTCGTTTAAATTTTTTTCGTGTTTTTATTTTATGGCAAACAGGACATGGTTTGAGCTGTTATTTTGAATATCACAACCATTTTCTTTTAATTATTTTTTGTTTGTTTGTTGTTGCCTGCTATTTGGCTGCTTCTTTTTCAGAGAAATATTTAAATATTAAAAAAATAAATCGAGAAAAACTAAATGCAGAACAACAATTTTGTAAATGAATGTTTTGGTTTCACGACATATTTTGCTTCTTTTTTTTCACTTTGTGCTCTCAAACTGCAGGATGATAAAAAGCGAAAAGGAGAACGCGTCAGCGGAAGTAGGGGAAGTAACAAGTGCTTCTACCACTGGTACAAGAGAGCAAATGAAATTTCTATAAGCGTTGCATTATTAATTAATCCATGTATTAAGGGAATAGAAAAAACTCTAATAAAGGGTCCGCCATTAAAATGTTTTTTTTCAACTAGTGCTTATTTCGTGAATGGTAACACTAAGCTCATGTCTGATTTGACAGATAATTAGTTTTATCCTTCCGCTGAACGAATATGGTTGTGTTTACGCTTGAACAACGCTGGGAAATATTGCGTGCGACCGACTTACAGAAGATGCCAATTTTGCAAAAAAAAAAAAATCATCTTTTCAGATAAAGCTCATCTTGATCTTAGCGGGTATGTAAACAAGCAAAATTTTTGCATTTGGGGTACAGAAAACCCGCACGCATACATTGAAAAGCCGATACACCCAAGACGAGTCACTGTTTGGTGCGGATTTTGATCCAGAGGATAATTGGGCCATTTTTCTTCGAAAATGAGCAAGGAGTGGCCGTTACAGTCAATGGCGATCGTTATTGGGCCATGTTGAACGAATTTTTGTTCACAAAAATTGAAGAGGAGGATATTAGCAACATTTGGTTTCAACAGGATGGCGGTACGTGCCACACAGCCGAAGCTACACTCGATGTTTTGCGCCCTGTTTCTGAAGATCGCATTATCAGACGCAGAGCTGATGTCGTTTGGCCACCTCGGAGCTGCGATTTGACACCCTTGGACTATTATTTGTGGGGTGGCGTCAAAGAAAAGTGTTACGCCAACAAGCCAGAGACAATTGACGCTTTAAAGGACAATATTCGTGAAGCCACTAGTGAACTACAGCTGCACACAATCGATAATGTGCTAAAATATTAGACCGATCGTGTAGGCTACTGCATGGCCAGCCGAGGCAGCCATTTGAATGAACTTATTTTCCATTGTAAACCGGAAGGTTTGTACTTTCAAATAAAAAAAGAAATTTGTAAAAATATTTAGTAGTTTTTTTTATTGCATTTAAAAAAAATATATATATATTTGGCGGGCCCTTTACATTCAAACACACGCACACATACATATATGGACTTTCTTTTCCAAGCAACAAAAATGGTTGCTCGAAAAAATAAAAAATTCCGAGTTGGAGGTCATATTGTTCTATTCTGTATAAAATATTTATGGCAATACAAGCAAGAACAGTGGTAGTGTTAGAATAAAAATCATAAAGAAATTTCTTTACCTTTAAGCTTATAGTCTAAAAGTTTTCAGAGACAAAATGCTACCAACACTTCTCACTGGCACTCGTAGTAAGCCGAAGGACTAAAATCATAGATGATAGGACGCAGCATTTTGCATATAACTGCCCAGTTCTAGAACTAATAATTCCGATCGTTGAGGGTAATATTTAGAAAAGTGGTCTCTATAGGTATTGGTGTGAGATCTTTTGCATGAAACCTCCCATATTAAGTAGTTTGTCTTATCTAATTGCACCGAGCTTTATTAAAAACTAAACCAATCTCAGTGGTATGATTCTAAACACCAATCTAATAACACCAATCAATTATGTATATACCAAAGGATATATATAGACTGTGAAATTGGATAGGTTTGATGTGGTTAATATGTGTTTCAACATGACGATGTCACATGTAGTGCAACTCTTAAAACAATTAAATTACTCCTTAAAACATATCTCGTTCTTTTACCTTCAAATACAACCAGTTATCAAATTTTATAAGAGAAGAAATATCTCACTCGGAGTCAGTACAACATTCCTTGGGGAACCTTTTCAAATGTGCCAGCATAGGTTGTAGAGAACCTACAAAATCTAAAATTGGTATCTACGACCACAGTGCCTGGTAAATAAAACCTCTAGTACCGTGCGCCCGCCCTTAAAGAGCAGGAACAACGAATGCGAAATACTCGACTGTCTTATACCGGAGGCATTCCTCCAAAGCCAAGCGAATTCCACCTCAACCCAGAAGTCGATATTGATTTTTGTGTATCCTACTGAAACACCAAGTAATGGTATAGGCAAAATAAAAGCTCGGCGGGCTTCTCTGTTCGCTATAGGGTCAACCTTTTCATTCTCATATTGGCCCTCAACATATAAACGCCAACATCTTAAAGAGATTTCATCCAGTTTATCACAACCCTCGAACCTTGTCTTACAGGATGACAAAGTCCTCAAGGCTGCCTTACTATCTGATATCACAGAAATAAATATTCGATTTTCGTCTCTGGCATTCCCTAACGCAAGTAGAGATGGCGTAATCCTCAACCTGGAAAATCAAAGGGTATTTGCTAATAAAGGACCAAATACACCGACTTCAGTCTCACCGCCAGTCTGTTTTGATCCATCGGCGAACCAACCCTAGTTCGCGATATTAGCCACGCAATGTTTCCATGATTTGTCCACCATAAATTTTTTACGGGTTAAGAACCCTAAAGTTCATAGCCAACATCAAGGTGAGCCACATACCATATAATCATTTAGGCGTAACATCCTCATGTGCCCAAACAGCTTTCAAGCCGGAGACATCAGGAAGTCTAAAAGCATGCTTTCTCTATCACCGAAATGTGTAATGGAGCTACATATATGCAGGATTGCGTCAATTGCAAATGTAAAGCAGATCCTCATACCACAAAAAATAAGGCGATAGATCCTAACCAGCAGAGTCGGAGCATTGTCTTGCTCTATTCTAGGTCACCACTAAGTCCCTAGACCAGTCCCTAGATCATTCTATCATAGATTTTAGACCACACGGTTTGCCATAGAGGTGCTGACAGGAATTATGATCGACGTGTTGGTAACATGAGACAAGTGTTTACTCTATGTGAGAGTCTTATCTTTGATGATTTACAGATATTTCACTTCATCCGATAATTCAATATTTATGATCAGTTAGATTCAGTTCACCAATAACCCATAGAAGAGGCGCTAAAATGCCACCTTGGTGACAACTCCTAATGGATCCGTTGGTCCTCGATGATCCACACTTATCCACTATAACAACTTTGGATACACGCATCTCCCTTATTCAGTATCTCAAGATAACCGGAATATTTTCTCTTTCAAGTGTCGAGTGATGGCATCATAGAAAGAGTTACCAAGGGCTAAATGTCGGCAAAGACACACAATGTCACTTGCCTAGCGTTCAGTGCATTTTCAATCACCGTTGTAATATGATGAATAGCCGTCACCATGGATTTGACCGGCTGATAAGCAAATTGGGGGTGGCGTGGTGTAGTGGTTAGAGCGCACACATAACAACAGAAGCAGACCAGGTTCGAACCCCAGCATAGGATATGACAGAGAAAAATTTAATTTTGGTTTCGAATGTTTAATAAAGAGAATTCAACTTCCCTCTAGACAACTCCATCTAAAAAATGAAGAAGAAGCCCCCTCGGCTTTCCCGGATACCTCTGACGATGATAGTAAACATCAGACGAATGATCGGGAAAACAAATTTTTACTAAAGTAAAGATCACCACCAATAGCAAGGATCTTCACCACTACGCAAAATCATATGGAGGAAGCTAGAGTGGATTAATCATCTACATAGCTTGAAAGATCCAATTGATTAAAGAAACTGAAACAAAGCAATAGATGCTTTGTGGAAAACCTAAAAAAAAACCATAAATAGGTTTCATCACAAAATAGGGTTTCCTAATACAACTATCCCGTAGTCTCTCCTTCGTTTTAAGTAAAAACAAGATCGGGCTTATTGGCTTATATGAAGACCACTTTTACTTGGCACATGGTAAGCCAAGAGTCTAGATATAAAGATTCTAGATAGTTGGGATAATATGTTATCAAATTCCTATTGGTTTAAGAATAAAAAACTTTGTCAGGTCCGGATGATTTATAAGAGGCCAACATCATTGTCGCTTATTTTACCATTTCCTTACCAAAGATCCTACCTGCCAAAATCATATTCCTTTTGCCCACCGATGGTAAGCTTTAGGACGTCCGATCATCTGGCTAAAGTAGTGATGTGGTAGGTTTTCCTCTGGTAATACTGTGTACGTCCCATCACGCACGTACAGAAACCATTTGTGTGACCTTGACCTAATTGCTTACTGTAGTAGAACACAGATTAAAAACGATCTTGGAGGCAAACTCATGGTTAAGAAACGTGAAACTATGCGTTTACCAAACGTTTCTTTCAATAAATCAATTTTGGCACGACTGTGTGACATGTTGAGCCGTCTTGTTGAAACAACAGCTCTTGCACATCATAGTTGTTTAATTGATGAACTAAAAAGTCAGTAATCATGGCTCTATAGTTGTCACTATGTAACGTTCTGACCAGTATCGTTTTTAAAGAAGTACGGACCAATAATTCCACCAGCCCATAAAGCACACCAAACAGAGTTTTTCTGGATGTAACGGCGTCTCAACATACACTCTAGGATTTTCATCACTCCAAATGCGGCAGTGCGCGATACGTACCATGATTTTCAAAATAAATTTGCACAATTTTGAAGCGTTGTTCAGGCGTTAGTCTATTCATGTTGGAATGCCAAACTATACATCAATCACTTGACAGCTAACAAAATGGCCGCCAGTTAAAAAGGTGTTGCCAACTGAAAGTTACCTCTATAAAAACCCACGGTATATTTGAATTAAGTAGATAAGTTATCGTTCAAAGTGCAGAATGTTATTGGATTGTTTACAGATGAACGGATTTGCTCTTCTCGTCTCTTAAATAATCCGAAAATAAAAGATGTATCACAAATGAGTTCCCTTCCGCTATATAATATATGCATTCTTCGTTGGCAAAGGGTAGAAAGGAATAAAATAGACTACTTTCTAGGATATAATTCTTTTAATCTCTCCCTTTTTCGTTCCACTGTTCCTAAAAATGCTTATGTGCATTGTGGTTATTTCTTTTATTATTGCTATAGAGCTTCATTAGCTGTTCTTGTATTTTTTAATTTTCAATTTTGCTTTTTTTTCGTTTTTGTTGTGCAAATATTTTAGGCCTTATTAATCCCTTTTTGCCATATGATGAATTAGCGATATATTTGTTTAGCATTCTTTTTTGTTTTATTGCTTTTTGTTTTTCTCTTCATTGTTTCTGTTGCTGCAAAATGTTGCATGTATGTTTCATTGTTGTGGCGACATATTGTTGTATCTACAGCCAAAGCGTATGCCATATTTGACAATATGTTTGTACGTGTGTTTGTATGCAGTTCTCTAAATATTTTACAACAAATTTATGATAATTGTTAAAGAAGAATGTAAAAAAAATTAAAAAAATGTTTCTTTTTTTGTGAAAATAATCGAAAGGAAACAAAACAACAAATGACATTCGAGTTCATCATTATTGCCAACAAACATGCTCTTTAGCTGTTCCATAAACAGTTTTAGTTTTAATTCATTTTGTTGCAGTAATTTTTTTTCCAGTTTCAGCTTTTCTTTATTCTTTAAAATACCCTACAATGGGTTTGTCTGATTATTGGCAACAAACTCTTCTTGTGTCCCTATTTTTTCAAAATTATACAAATCGTAACTCGAATAAATGCGTGTTACTTGCATTTAAAGGTATGTATGTATGTAAAGGTTAAGTTTGTTTTTAATGTCTATTTAAACGAAATCATTTTTGTTCGTTGTTTGAATTACTTCCACCAATTACGTCGTTCACATAGTACCTCTGGAGTTTGTTTTAATGTTTCGCCTTCTTTTCCTTTTTTATTATTATTTATTGTTTTGCGATTCGCCGTTAAATTGTGTTTTAAAAATATAAATAAAGGTTAGGTATTTAAATAAACAAATTTAGCATGGACAAACACCCAATAAAAAATAAAATTATTTTTTGGTAATCCACACGCTAATTTAAATAGAATTACTTACAATCTGCGTAATTCGCGTTAAAAATTTTGTATGTTAATATATACAACTGTGTATAGTTTAGCGTTGATTTATGACTGAAACAGTAAATTACGAAAAAGGGTAGCCGTTTAGACATGGTTTACTATTTTGTTTTGCCGCTATTTTGGTAAACATTAGTCTTGACGGTTCATATTTGACAGTCGTGAAGTAGAGACGTGTCAAATTTATTATGGAAAAATATTCAGTAAACCAAAGTGATTTAATCGTTAAAACAGCTCGCCAATTACAACCCCGATTTTCATGAAAAAATCATAATGAGTGACAAGGTATATTTCATTTGAAACCCTTAAATTATTCATCAGTCACCTTTGCATCCATTTAAAGTGACAGTCTGGTGTGCAATTTGATCAGAAGGAATCATTGGACCTTACTTCCTTGAAACTGAAAACGGCGTAACGGTAACTGTCGTGATATGATTGAAAACTTTTTAATGCCACAACTGCATGCTTTGGTCTTAACTAACAAGTGATTTCAGCAAGACGGTGCCACATCGCATACAGACAGGATGACATTGGAATGGTGATGTTAATTGGCCTCCACGTTCGCCTAATTTGACTGCTCCGGACTTCTTTTTGTGGAGATATCTGAAAAGCAAGGCTTATGCAAACAAACCAGAAATTAATGAAATACTGCGTGAAATGTGTGAGAATGTAATGAAAAATGTGCTCAAAAGGGCTCGCTTTGCGACATTAAATAAAACATTTATCAATATAGGATCCATGCTCTTTGAGATAATCAAAAATTATAAACAAACAAAGTAGTATACCTTCCCGGCGGACACCCTGTATTAAGCGGTAATAAAAAAGGAATTTAAAACATGATATTTACAGGAAACGTTTTCATCTTCCTACCGGTTATAAATAAAAATTTTAGTTAATTTTCTAAAAGTGTATGGCATCAACTTATTCCATTTCACCGATGTAAACTTTAATTCGAGAAAAAAGATTGCTTCCCACCCCCCACATTCAATCAGTATTTTAATAGTTTTAGCCAGGCTTTTGTTATTTCGGCTTATTGTGACAAATAAACGACAAAATACGCAGCAACAAAAAAGTTGGCAATTGAAATAGAAAAAAAAAAGAAAAATTATAAAAATTTTGCCCGCCAGTTGGAAAAAAAGGAATGCCTATGAACCAATTGTAAATCATATTTTAATTAGAAAAATCTATGAGAACACAATGAATAAATGAATGGCATAAATGCTGATATTACAGCAATTTATTTTACAACAAATCTGTGCTATGATACTGTTGTTGTTGTTGTTGTTGTTGTTGTTGCCATTAGGATTTTGTTGTTCAAATGGAATATTTAGCGGAAAATTATGAATTTTTAATTACAACAATTCCTTTTTTTAGTTTTTCTTCTCTTTTTTTCATATTTTGTTTTTAATTTTTGCATGAATTATTTTTATTGTGTTTCTTTCTTTCATTTTTTTACAAATGTTTTATGTATAATGTTGATATAAAATATTATTTTTACATTAAATATGTTAATTTGTGTAGAAGAAAAAAGAGAAATGGATCCATTTTTATTTGTTCCATTTAAGGAAGTAATAATGAGGATTTATGTGTATCTGTGGTATAAATATTTATGTACTTATCTATATATGCTTATATTTGTATATATCGCTCATTTACTACAATAGTGTCATAACTCAAAAACCAAATTTTTTTTAGCATATCTGTTTTAAATTTGAAATTTCCTATTATTATATATTAAAATGGGAAAAACATTTCGAGCTCTAATCGCCAAAAAAAAAAAACGTAAGTGACAAAAAACAAATTTTACGGGAGAATTTTTTTTTATATTTTTTGTTCTGGTGTAGTACATAAGACTATTTTGTTTTTGCTATAAAATTATAAAGGTACATTTTGAGCTATCAAATTTTGTGTGCTGCTGGGAATTATCGAATACTATCGATTTTTATCAAAAAACTATAAGCGATAATCATGGCGCTTAAGTCATTTTGGCGGTTATGGCTCGATTTTGTGTCATTGCCCTTAATATTGTACGGATCAAAAAATTTTGTACATTATATAGATCAGAAAGGTCCGCATATTTTCAAATACGAAATTAAAAAAATCTCGTTTTTTGAATTATGACGCTATTGAAGTAAATAATCGATATGTGTAATAAAAATTTTATTAAAATAAAATTAATTTAAACTAAGTCTTGTTTATCAGTTTAAGGCAAGAAAATATATACATATATATTTTAATACCCTGCAGGGTCGCAGGTTGTTTAGTTAGGTGTTGTGGACACAGCAAATATTCCATAAATTATAAAAATAATAGTGCTTTAAGCGATTGGAGCGTGTAAAACTTGTTATAAAATAATAAAAAGCTTGTCATCTTATATAGTATATCTTCCTCTATGTAATTAACAGGAAAACGAGTTTTTTGTTATCCTTTTTATGCCTGTACTACTGTACCGATTTTGAAAAGATGTACATGGTTTTAAAGCTTTTCCTGCGCAAATGTGCACAAAATTAGTTTCGGTTTAAGGCGGCTCAGTACCTTAGGAGTAATACGACCATTAAGTTATTACTAACACAGATAAAAACATATAATTTTGGCTTAAGGCCAAGGCACATAAAATTTATAATTTTTTCAAATTTATATGATCAAAAAAATTTTTATATTTCTTGAATGCAATCGATTATGTTGACGATTTTAGTAAAAATGAATGTGTGTGTTGTATGTATGTCTGTTTGAAGTCTATAGAACATTAATTTTAATATATTTTAAGAATGGTTATTGGATTATGGATTGACCAAGAACCAAATCGATCATTTCTGCATAAGTTGTATGAGGAGGTGTAGTATCATGAATGTGAGAAATAAACGCAGCGCAGATATTGCCTTGGATTACCACCTCGTTAAAGCAGAAGTGTGATTAAGAACCGCCGCTGAACAAAAAAGAAGAGAAACGGCTTCGCAACGCTTCAGAAGTCCGAATACAACCCGTAGACTTAGCAATGTTATTGAGTCTAAAATCAACAGCTAAACAATGACTCCGGACACACCATTAGACCAGCATTGGTCACAGATTAAGGATGTTTTTATATCCACTAGTGAGGCTGTTCTGGAAAGAAAGCGCAAAGTGCCAAAAAAAAAAAATGGATATCTAATGAAACGTGAGCGAAAATCGCGGACAGAAGAAAAGCCAAAGCTGCCGTCAATAACGCAAGAACCCGCAGTAAAGTACACCTAAGTCAACAGATATATACGTCGGTTAACACCAGTGTTAAACGAATGTGTAGGCGCGACAAACGTAGATGGTTTGCGTCGATTGCTGAAGAAGCTGAAAAAGCAGCTGCAGTGGGGAACAGGAAACACCTCTTTGACTGCGCACGCCGTATGGTAGGCGGTGTATCAATTGGAACTATGCCTGTTAAGAACCTCAACGGGAAACTCTTAAACAACCCAACGGAACAGCTGCAGAGACGGAGGGAGCACTTCGCTGAAGTCTCTTAAACGCCCATCAACTCCAATACTAATAATGAGTCCCCGACTTCCATCGCAAATATACCACGGATTTTGCGTGTCAACAGCCAATGCCCCAATGAAGCAGAAATCGCTTCTGCAATAAGGAACACCAAAGAAAGAAAAGCTGCGGGAATTGACGGTATTGTACCGGAAATGCTCAAAGCTGATCATCTGGGAGAACTAAACCATTCAGACTGAATGGCTGCACGAAAATTTGGTAAAGATTCCGAAAAAAGGCGCAACAACTGATTGTAACAATTGGAAGGGTATCATTCTGTTGCGTGTGACACTTAAGATTCTATGCCGGATAGTTTTGGATCGCATAGCAGATAAAATCGATATGACTCTTCGAAACCAGCAGGCAGGGTTCAGGTCACAATACTCTTGTGTGGACCACATTGTGTCCCTTCAAATAATACTGGAGCAAATCAATGAGCTGCAGCAACCGTTATACTTAGTGTTTGTCGATTTCGACCGTCTTAAATACCATTCATTCCTAACAGAGTCAGTCTTTGGCACCCAATTAGTATGCAACACCTCAACGATCTGACTTATGCTGATGATATTGCGATGTTATCCATCAGACGAAGTCACATGCAGGACAAATTGAATAGTTTGCGAATATGCGCTGAAAAATATCAGTTTCGCATCAATGTCACCCACTGATCACATTTTCCTTGTTGATAAACCTGTTGAAGAGGTACAGATGTAAAACTCTGTACCTTGGCAGCCAAATCATACCAAATGGCGGTGCCAAAACGGATATCGAGGCTTGACCTGCGAAGGCAAATGGCAAAGTATGGCAATGCCGGCAACTATCATCTGCAACCAAAAATCGAATATTCGATGCGAATTCAAAATCTGTACTCCTTTATGGAAGTGAAACTTGGCTTGTGTCAGTGAAGGCAACAAACAAACTATCAGCTTTCATCAACCGATGTCTGAGAAATATTCTGTGTATTTGGTGGCCTCACAACTGGATTTCCAACTCAGCTCACAGAAGATGCAGACAAACACCCATTCCCCTGGAGATAAGATTGCGAAAATGGCGCTGGATTGGCACCGACGGACAATATTGCAAGACAAGCTCTCGACTGGAATCCGCATGGAAAGCGTAGCCCTGGTCGACCGAGAGTCACATGGCGGAGAAGCCTATTGGACGAGATAAAGTCTGTTGATGTGAACTTAGTTGGTCTAGCTAAAGATCGTAGTAAATTCAAAATATTTTGTACGGCACTATGCACCACTTAGCGGCGCGTGACCAACTGATAATAGTAATAATAAAAGAATTTTCTAAATTTGATTCAAACAACGTCGATCGCAATACACATCATTTGTAAATAACTGGACGAAATTGGATAAGTTGGCATGGCTCCTCCCATTCATACTAAATATGGGGAACAGTAACAATTAACGTTTTATTATCCACATCATCCTAAAAGAGGAATATCCATATATATCAAGCTATACATATATATACAAACTATATACCACATGAAAATAAATTTGTGTTTGTTTGAGGACAGTATACAGCTAAAAAGCAGATTCTATAATGCCTTCCTGGGAGCAACTATAGACTATTTTAAATATTTGCATTTGAACCGGTTGGGAATAAAATGGGGAAAAAAGGTAAAAAATTATAGCTAAGACAGTAGTTAAGTTGATAATTAATATAGAGGTAGCGAGGCACGCCGAGTTTCGTCTAGTGGAAATGTTTACAAATAAAAATATACGGCACCAACAAAAACCGACAGAAAAGAAAACAAGTAACAGACAATAGCAAACAACAAGAATTGAAAGAAGTGGATTTTTACATCAGCATGGCTTCATAAGAACTAAAAAGAAAATATAAGAAAGAAATGAAATCTACCTGAAATATCTAGGGGTCCGCATGGCTTCATAAGAGCTAAAAAGAAAATATAAGAAAGAAATGCAATCTACCTGAAATAGCTAGGGATCCGAGAGCTTTTGAAGTATTGTTTACTCAGCCATATAACAAGCACATTGGTGCGCACAACAATCAGTTTATTTGGTGCAGACTCAGCGAACAAGTTTATGTGTGAACAAAGTTTGATCGGGTTAAAAGATCTTTAGGTAGAAAGATCTGTCGATTATTTGTTGTTGTAAACTGAAAGAGTAATTAAGAATAGAAATTATTATTGCTTGTAAAAGGGTATTTTGTGGTGCACAAAACTGTGTTAAATAAAGGATTTTAATTAAAAACCGAACACAAAGTTTATTTCATTTTAACTGCAATCTACGATATTTAGATAAAATTTAGAAGCTTCTATTACCGTTTTCGAAATATACAAAAATCAATATTTACTTTGCATGGGAGGTACCATACCAATGTCTAGAAACCTATTTGAACCAACTTTAAGAACTCTTATTGTTACCGTTCTGAAGATATAAATAGACAAATAAATATTTGAATGTGCTTGACACCGCCTGTTAAAAAAACACACACACATCAGTGAAAGTAGACATTTTAACGTATGTATGTCTTGATTTGAAAATCGGTTGACTGGTTTTTGATTTTTTATATTGTGAACATGGGACAAATTATTTATATATACAAATATATTATATATACACTAGCTAACCCGGTGAAATTCGTCCCGGCCAATATTGATTTTTTTATTGCCCAAAACAGTTGTAATTCACATTATATATTTATTGTAATACTGTACGAAAGACAATAATATTTTTCGTTTTTCCATTTTCTAATAATACAGATGGCTTGCCGACTTCTGAACAGGCAACGTATAATTTCCCGTGAGAGAATACTGGAAATTCTAAGTTTATATGGCATAAAGTCCCAAAGACTGGCCTTGCGCCATATTAATGGTCGATCAAAAGGCAATACGCACTGGAAATCGTACACGTTTGAACTCAAACGGCAAATCAGGTGGTATCATTAAAATGCTTTGAATCAAAACACCTTCAGTTTTGAAGTTTCCAATAAAAATAGTGGCTACAATAACATTGCCCATTAACTATTTTACAGTAAGTCTCGTAAATTACAAAGTTTCGGCTGACTGCTATTACAAAGCATAATAACAGTAGCTTCCTAAGGGGTGTTTTTTATAGAGGTATATAACTTTAAGTTGCAATAAAACAACGATGGATTATTCGATTGACATGAATTTTATTTATCCGAAAGATAATCTTGTGGCATTACATTTTAAATATTATTTCTGGCATATGACCGCGGATGTAGTCCAATCTGGACGTCCAATTTTCAATGACTTTTTCCAACATTTGTGACCGTATATCGGCAATAACACAGCGAATGTTTTCTTTCAAATGGTGACCTGGCCATTCAACCAGAAGTGCGCTTCATCGCTAAAGAAAATTCGCTTATGAAAATCGAGAACAACGGTAATCTCGTTTTGGGCCCATTCGACAAATCTATGCCGGGCGTGAGTCTATTCATGATGAATTGCCAAATCAAACTGAGAATAAATCAGTTGACAGCTATTAAATCGGTCGCCGTCTTGAAAAGTAATGCCAACTTAAAGTTCTATACCTCTTTAAAAAAACACGCTTTATAAATGGGAGTAAAACACCAATTTTTGGAATAAATGTTGTTTACAGTACTCTGTACACCATACCAAATTTCATTACTATAACTTGGGTATTTTCCGAGTTATAGGTATCTCTGGAAGTGGGAGGGTTGCCACACCCGATTTTGGTGGGATTGTTTGCGATAAATAGTTGGGGATAGGGAGGAATAGCTCCTGTACCACCCCCTCTGAGTACTTATTTATAAATATATATATATATATATAAACCATATGTGTTCTACGGTGCGCAGATGTATTTAGTTTAAAATTTCATCGTTATTTAGGTGAAGCATATATTGTCCCTTTTGGTGGGTCACCCTTAAAATTGATAGGTATTAAAATAGATCGATTCCAAGACCTAACCAATATGCACACAAAGTTTCATGAAAATCGGTCGAGCCATTTCGGAGGAGTTTGACAACAAACACTGCGACATGGAAATTTTATATTTTGGTTAAATATATAGATTTTCAAGCGTAAATTATCTTTAAAGAAGATAAACTTTTTGTACGATTTAGAAGGCACATTTATTTTACACAAATAAATCGATGCCATAAAATTTCAAATTCTTTACAAACTGGCTACCCTACAACACTGACCTAACTCAACTCGAAAAAAAACAAAAACAACATTTTAACCACACATATCAAATTCAATAAAAAATATGTTAAAAAATATTGTCAGTAACCGAAAAGTCAAACACCTGCTTAACAAAAGCTATCAATACAAAAACAACAAAACTTACATTTTAAATAAATTAAAAAGAAAAACGACAGAACGACAACAAAAATAACGAAAAAGACAGAAGTTGGACTTATCACCAATACCACAACCACCAACAATTGATGACAGTGACTGGCTTTTAAGTTGGTGCAATGACCAGATATTCAGTAAAATAAAAAAAAAACAAAAAAAACTTTTAATATGTATTCGTATGTAGATAAAAACTTAAAACACCAGAGAATATATTTTTGTTTTTTGTTTTTAAGAAAGATATCAAATGCCAAAATGAAGAGAAAAGCAACAAATATAACAAAAACGAAAAAAACAAATTGCAGAAGATCAAATATAAAATGCCTTAACACATACGAGCACATTCTGGAAAAAAATTAAAATAAAAAAAGAATAACAAATAGATACAACATGTAATTTGTACTGTTTGGAACACTACCCAGGGGAGGTTAACACCCTCTGTTCCCCTCCTCCCATATGCTAATGGTTGTAAGCGTGTGCTATACCAAAATCAAACTGTTGTTTACTTTACTATTTTTACTAAAATGCATCTCTTTTGTTGTTGGTTAAACATACAAAAAAAAAAAAAAAAAATACTTCGATGATAGAGCGTTAGAGAGAAGAGACGGCCATTAAAGAGAAGGAGATGAATAAATTTGTTTTTGTGACTATAATTATGCAGATACACAATCACATTGGAGTTTTTGTTAAGCCTGATTGTTTTCGGCTTTCTTAAGGTGGGTCGTATGGTAAGTACGATTTGAAAATCTTAGTCCAAGTTTATATATTTGGTCCTTAACAAATAGTTTTGTTTAGTCAATTTAATAAAGGCAACGGTAAGCAATTTGTTTATAGTGCTTACAGATATGTATGTATATTGGCGTTGGTAAGACCAGGGACTAATTTCTTATTGAAACAATCAATGCGATTAGTTAACGGAGATTTTCGGAAAAGCATGACAGCTTACGGGAATAGGTAATAAACAGATCTCAGCTAAAAACCAATCCGATTCTTCAGGATCTTAACCGAAAGTTTCTAGAGACCACTTAAGTATCTTCCAAACATAAAGCTCCGAAATCGTTTAATAGTCTTGGCAGAGGTATAAAGAATAACTCCTTATCGTGGAAGTTATTAAATTACTTATCGATGTCTTATGAAGACTTATTAATCTTGATTAACGAGCTATTTCTATTCATATAACCACATACTAATAACCATGACCAATTTATTGCTCGTGTTGTTAGCAAACACCTCTGCCTACAAAGTGCATCACTTATGTGGGATACTTAACAACAAGCTCATTCCAACCTTTTAATAAATGGTTCCATTACTAAACTTCTTTCTCTTCTTAAGATATCAATATATGAATGTAAATCATTCTAGGAGGACACATGTTAGAGGTTTTTTAGAGGTTCATTGCTTTATTTGACAACCGATTTAACAGCTAGTTGTTGCTTTTTATTTAGCTTGTTTTCACATTTCATTATGGATTGATTCACAAGAAAGCAACGCTTGCAAACTGTTGCATTTTTCTTATTAAAATAATGGTTCTGTACATCAGACTTTAAATTTTAAAATATTGTTTTCCGATGAAGCCGATTTTTGCTTAAGCGATACATTTGACGAGAGAATTAAATCCACAAAACGTGTCGAAACACGATTACATTCACAGAAAATTACTGTTTGGTGAGGTTTGTAGGCTGCCGGATTAATTACTCCATTTGTCTACAAAAACGATAATGGTCAGTATGTTACTGTCAATGGTGAATGGATACGGATATACAATTGGATATACAAGTTAATAATATCGATTTGGACAATTTATGTATATGGCATAATTATCACATATGGTTTGTGTTAATAATAATAAATATGGTATTTTGGAGTGTAAACATCTGTCATTATAATTCAGTATTCGATAGACACCAAAGTGTAAACACACGTTTTTTTCAATCGCTATAATAATGTCGAATTTTTTGGATAAAACAGATGTTTTGCGGAGAAGTTTGATAACCTTTTTTCATTCGAAGAGAACGGCTGATGAAAGTTATCGATTGTTGGTAGAAGCTTACGGACAACATAGTTAGTTAGTTAGTTACGACAGGTAGCCAGACACGTCCAGCCCACCTGGGTCCCAATGTGATACCAATCAGTAATCCAGGAAATGAACAACCTATGTGTCCATATCCCGGTCCGATCTGAACCAACCAGACGTACATCCTGCCGATATTCACACCGGCCAGATCGGACAAGGCATCCAGAAATGGATTGCCAAGGAAAGCAGTCCTAATGTCTGAAAGTCTTGGGCAACGGCATAGGAAGTGCTCTACAGTCTTCTTTTCCTCCTCATCCTGAAAACCCCTACAATAGTCATTGAATGGCAGACCCAAGCTCCTAGCGTACGCACCAGCAACCCAGTGCCTAGTAATCACAGCCAAAAGAGTTCGCAGCCTCAGTCGCGGCATCCTTATAATAGACTCCGAGCGAGCCCGATCATATAGGGGCTAGATTTGCCTCGATACAGAGCACGTGGGTTCATCATTCCACCGTAGCTGTGCCCTACCCAACATGTACCGCATGACCATAAGTCTGCAAGAGGAGAGTGGCATCCCAACTGAGTGGTCAATCTCCTCATTTCTGAGGATAAAGCCGGCCCTCGCAAGTCCGTCTGCCACGCAGTTCCCCCCGGTCTCCAAGTGACCCCTTACCCAGATAATCTCCAGGTCTGAATGTCTCGCTATCAACTTGCACCTACTCAAAAAACTAATGAACGATGGTTTGTGCGAATCAAAAGACAAGGAGGGACTTGGTCAGCCGAAAAATTTTGAAGATGAGAAATTGCAAGCATAACTCGACGAAGATTGTTATCAAATACAAGAAGAACTTGCATTATCATTTGGAGTTACACAACATGCGATTTCCCTACGTTAAAAGCATTGGAATTTATTCAAAAGCATGGAAATTGGGTCCTATATGGATTGAAGCCGAGAGACGTTGAAAGCCGATTTTGCATGTCGAAAATGATACTTGAACGCTACAAAAAGAAGTCATTCTTGTTACGGGTGATGAAGAATGGCTACACTTCGATAACCCCAAGCGCAAAAAGTCAACGAGTCAAATGAACGCCGAAGCCGAATATCCTTGACGCGAAGGTAATGCTCTGTATTTGGTGGGATCAGAAGAGTGTTTTGCATTATGAACTGTTGAAATCGGGTCAGACGAGCACAGTGGGCTTGTGCCGAGCCCAATTGATTCTTTTGAAGAGAGCAATCAACGAAAAACGACCGGAATATTCGACCAGAAACGAGTACATAGTCTTCCATCATGACAACGCTCAGACACACGTTGCAAAACAGGTCAAAAACTATTTGGAAAACAGTGGATGGGAAGTTCTGGCTCACCAGCCTTATAGCCCAGACCTTGCCACTTATAACTACCATTTGTTTGGAACGATGCAGAACGCCCTAACTGGAATACGCTTAACTTAAGAACAGGGTATCAGAAATTAGCTTGATTCATTCTTTATTTCAAAACCGGGGCAGTTCTTTTGGCTCGGAATCAATAAGCTACCAGAAAGATGGACAACAGTAGTGGCTAACGATGGATAATACCTTGAATAATGTATCAATTCATTTTATTATTAAAATAAATGCATTTTTAAAGCAATAAAATCGACATTATTAACTTGTATACCCAAATATTAGAAAAATTTTTTTGTACCTTAATCACTAATCGCGCTGACATGTGGTTCAAACGGGACGGAGTAACATGCAACATAGCGCACGCTATTTATATTCGGTTTTTGGTATGTCCATCAGGGCTTCCTCCGATTTTTCATTATTTCCTCTCGGCTGCTGAAATGGCTTTTAACCCTACTGAATAGAAATAAGTCACAGGGAGCCAAATAAGATGAGTCCGATGGTATTTGTTGCATTTTGCGTCAAAAAATTTCGAATAATAATGAAACTGTGTCGCGATGCGTTATAATGCTGCAAAATCCACGAGTTTTCTGGACGTCTCATGACGCCAAAATAATACTCTTTGTTTACCGTCCGGCCTTATGGCCACGTTGATTCACTACACTGTTGTAGTCCATGAAAACCGTGAGCATTGCTTTCATTTTTGACTGAAAACAACGTGGATTTTTTGGTCTCGGCTCATTTAGAGAGCTATAGGCAAAATAAGTTTTTTCTAACTGACTTTTACTTTTCAAACTATCCTCGCTTACGTATATACTCCACCTCTCCCTACTGCACTCAACTGCCAGGCTCTTTTTTATATAACTTTGTATCTGCTTATAATTTATAGGCTAAAAAAGAGAATTACAAAAAACGGGAGAACAAACGAACGAACAAACATGTGTTTATTTTAGCATGAAAATGATGTCAAAGGAATTAATTCCCAATTCATCAAGTTTGAGTTGTTGCCTATGCCATGTGCTTAAAACATGTAACAGGAACGACTGAACAAAACAAAAAATCCAAATACTTGAAAGACTTAAACAAAAAACCAAATAATCACTCACAAAAACGGCTTAAATATATAAAAAAAGAACACGAAAAATGGCTTAAAACACATAATGAAAAAAAACCAAGAAAAAGACCATCTCCTACCAAAATAGCAGAAAATCCAATGCACGTTCTTATTTGCCACATTACCACCAACTTTTGCTTCTACTCATCATCATAGTCTTCATGAGAATCATGAAAGGGGAACAACAAAAACAACAACAATATAATATAATAAGTCACTACTTAAAGCCAAGTTAGTAACTCTTCATGTGTTTTTCTTCTACATTTTTTATTTTATTTTTTCGTATATTTAGTTTGTCAATTTTACTAAAGAAGCCCCCAAAAGTCGGCTCGGCGGTTTAGGTCTTTGAATATGTTTTTTCTTCATCTACATTTTCTCAAGTCAACTCATTTGCTTTTTTTTTTTGCTGAAGCTCTTTCTTAAGTTCTCAAATTACTTTTATTTTAAGTAAAGGCCTATGACATTGTCAGTCTAAAAATATTTGCTTTTATTATTGCCATCACATCATAAGCATATAGTGCACTATGGGTGCAAAAAACAACAATTTTGAATAGAAAATACTTTCATTTAATGGTGAGTAAATAACAGACAAGAAACAAGTAATTTTGCTAAATCACGTAGGACTGTGTAACAGGGTTGGCAAAAACCCAACCCACCGGGTTTTATTAGGCTTTTTGATGTGCTTTTTGGGTTTTATATCGTTCAAGTCGATAATATTTTTTGTTTGTTTATAAATACAATCACGTTGTTTTAGGATTTATAATGCAATTTTGCACTCTTGGTGTGATTAATGCGTCATTGTGTACTATGAGCTGCTGAACTGGGTGATCGATGCAGACTGCAAGTACTTAATTTGAATCATGTATTATGAGAAAATCTGGCGGAATATAAACACAGACACAATTAGTTATTCTTTTGAATGATAACACCCGACCAAACAATTATTAGAAACGATGAAATGCCGCATCCGCCTTATTCTCCGAACATTTTTTCGTCGGCTGTTGCGACGGATACAATATACTCACACCTCTTTACACGGGCTTTCTTTACATGGCATTTCACTCCAGCGGACTGTTTGTATTACGGAATACATACGCTTTAAGCGCAGATTCTCCGTTTTTTTATAAAAGTGCAAGGGAAGCAAATGCAACTCATATTCATCTCGTTTAAAGGCATCGAAATGCCTTTACATTTTAATACCTACATTTTCAGAAACTATCTAGGTTGTATAAAGAAGTTTGAGTTTTTTTTAACATGTTACTATGGTACAATTAGAAGGGGGTCTCATGTTACCAAAACAATAACAGCTAAACTATCTGTACTCTAACGTCAAAAAGTTATTTCTTTTCATTTGAGGTTTATTGAAATTTGAATATGATTTATCGTTACTTCACGTTTTTAACGTTACTTCACGTTTCTTAATGAAAATTTTTGACAGCACAATATATTTGTTTACCACAGCGTTACAATCGGCTCCAAAGTTGGAGCGCCTTAAAAGTCGAGAAGTTTTTCTGAGACGGGATTTGGAAATTGGATGTAAGCAGTGATTTGATAAATTTGTTATTTCATTATCCTTTTGAGGTCAAAAAAGGAACAAATTAATTTGTAGTCCCAATACGTAAATTACACTTATTTTTGTTATAAAATAAACTACGAACATTCTTAAATAAAAAAATCCACCCCGAGCGGGTTTAATTGGATTACCCATTGGGTTGCCAACCCTGCTGTGTAATACCCTATTTACTTATTTATTTATTTACGTCTATGGACAGTGAAACCTTACAGACTAAAATAATAATACAGAATTAAAATAATAATTAAGAATTTAAATGTAATATAATATTTCTCTTTATATAGGGTGTGCCATCTATCGGCTTAAATTTGAACCAGCAATTATTTCGAACCCGGCAACACTTATGTCATTCTATTCTGGCACAAAATTCAGTACATTATCTCCACTGAACGAAATGAATCGATTTACGCTTGTGCAACGTAAGGATTTATTGCAGTATTTCGTGCTAAGAAAACCCAGACGTGGTCTTACAGAAGCTAATGCATCCATAACGACTGACTGTTTGGTGTGTCTAGTGAAGCGGAGGCATCATTGGCCCATATTTCTTTGAAAATGAGGACTGCGCAGACATTGTGGTCAATGGAGATACCAATTGCACCATGACAACCGATGTTTTTGTCTCCGCTCTTCATGGTATTGATGTGAACGATGTTTGGTTTCAACAGGATGGTGCAACTTGCCACAATCGATTTATTGCGTCAAACCTTGGATGGCCGTTTAATAAGCCGAAATGGTGATGTCAGTTGGCCGCCAAGAAGATTCGATTAGACATCGTCGACTATTTTCTATGATCGCCGTTAAGGACAAGTGTAATGCCGACAAACCAGAGACAATTGAGTATTTAAAGGCCACCATTTGTGATGCCATTGCCGAGATACGACCCCATAAACTCGAAAAAGTTTTCAAAAATTGGTCCGATCGAATGGGTACAGCAGCCATATGAATGAAATAGTATCTCATTTCTTGCCGGAACAATTGTAAAAAAATAAATTTGGCAAAAATTTAAACCGTTTTTGTTTTATTGCATTTTTAAATTTAAACTTTTAAATGGCCCATTCGGTGAGAAAGATCATTGTTGGCGTAAACAGATCGATTATATTGTATATTTATAGGTTGATAATAACGAGTTGGTCTATTTGGCACGCGAGGGTTAATTTTAACAATCTGGAACTTGGAATCGATATCACTGCAAATATCTGTCAAAAGAAAAGTGACACTTAGCATTACTCGACGACTTTCCAAATTAGGTGACTTAATAAGAGCAAGTCTTAAGTTACAAATACAGCACTAAATAGACTTATTTAATTCAGCTTCTATGTAAGATTATTGCCAATTAATAGGCACGATCGAGTACAACAAGCAATTGTTTTTGAAATTTTCCAAATGCTACTTTGCTTGGAAATTGACGAAGTTACTAAGCCATTTTATAAAAGAATTCATAAAAAAAAATCATAGCATGTGCGTATCTAACAAATGTGGCAATTCGGCTCCTACTTGTGATTATGTGTTGCGGTACATAAGAATGGCTCACGAGGGGTACTATTTATATTTCGGGAATAGGAAATAATAACATATATTTTTAAATGAAAATGGCTTCATTGTTTTGCAAAACATTCCCTGTGATGAACAATACACTTCTGGTATGCATTCGTTCAAATCAACGCAATTTTTCCATTCCTCTGGAGACACCTCCAAAACATGGTTTTTGAATGCTTCTGCTGCTTCTTCGGCTCTCGTCGTTGACCACGCTATTTATCTTTGATATTCTTCAACAAGAAGAAGATATTGGGTGCCAAATCAGTACTGTACGGAGAATTAGATATCAATTCAAAGTTTTGATGAGATGTGTGAGAGCACGCATTGTCATAATATAGAATGATTCTGTGGTTGGTTTTACGAATTTCTCAGAATTGACCGTCCTACGTTGCTGAAGCGGATAATGCCTACAGTACCTATTCGGCCGAAAAAACAGGCGAGCATTTGGTTCGCTGTGATTTTTCCCCGAACAACTTTTGTTGGATTTGACTCATCTTGGAGTATCCACACGGTCGATTGCTGTTTTGTTTCCGGCTCATACGTAAGTATATATCCATGATGTTGTGAAAAATAATCCAACGAAGACTTTGTCTTGAAATTTTCATTTTTGCCAAATTGAATTTTTAACTCAATGT
This sequence comes from Wohlfahrtia magnifica, assembly GCA_023159175.1. NCBI lineage: Eukaryota > Metazoa > Arthropoda > Insecta > Diptera > Sarcophagidae > Wohlfahrtia > Wohlfahrtia magnifica. The sequence continues at coordinate 234,268 of JAKWBJ010000001.1, read as the reverse complement.
AAACAAAACAATTAGCACTTGTACGTTTAAAAAATTGTTAGTACGTTATTTAAGAAAATTTTAAACCTCATTATGATGTTGACAGATTTTAGCTATTGATGTTAGTGTTGCCAGTTCCCAAAATATAAATAGTACCCCTCCTATTTACCTTTAAAATTTTCTTCTCTATTCTCGCTATACTTTTTTAAATATCGCCCAGGCTTGCTTCCCTTTATTTTGGTTTTTGTAGGTTCTGCTTTTTAGGTGTATACAGTCTTCAAATTAACACACTTTCATTTTTATATAGTGTATGTATGTAAGAATAACTTTTTCCCGGTGTGATTTGTGCAACACTCGTCTATCCAATCTTCTGATTTTTGGCTGATGTGGATAGAAAAAGAAGCGTTAAAAGTTACTGTTGTTCATATGTACGAAATTTCATATTTAGTAAGAATGGAAGATGCCACGCGCACTTATCTAATCTTGCACAATTATTATTAACATACTTTTGTATGGGAGGTTCCATGTGCGTTTGCCCTGACATTTTTTAACATATGATTTGCATTAACCACAATGTCATTTGGACCAAATTCCAAAACTTTCGCTTAAACTCTTTTCAATACTTTGTTTGTATGAAGGTACCAAGCCCAGTTATCCGATTTCGGCCACTTTTTGACTGATGATTTGTATAGCCTATAAAGCTATTTATATCAAATTTAGCGACTAATGCTGTTTCCAATTCGAAGATTTAGACAAATAAATATTTGTCGCACAGTTGGAATTCTTGAAATTTGTGAAGCCTATAGTTACTTCCAGACATTCAGAAAGATGCTCTAAAAATTTCAATAAAATCGGTTCAGCCATTTAGCTGTTGATAAAATACAAACAAACACACATTCACTCTTATTTATTATTTATTGTGCGAAAATACAGCTTTATTCTTGTAAAACACTACCAAATGAAAGATAGCTTTTGCACCAAACAAAGTGCTTAGTACTTTCTTCTTCCCTTTTATTACTATCACTAGCGGTATCACATGGGGCTCTAATGGCAGACTTGAGGATCTAAGCTTCGCTGATGACATATGTCTTTTGACTCATTCACAGTCCAACATACAACACAAACTCAATCAATTGCAAGAATAAGCAAAAAAGGCCGGTCTGGCGATAAACATATCGCAATTCAAATACACGCGAATTGTTTTTACCATTACTCCTCTAGGTAACATACTAGCTTTTCACAAAGCATCCATTGCTTTGTTGCATTTTCTTTTTTTTTTTTTAATTTGATCTTTCAAGCTAAGTAGATGATTAACCCACTGTAGCTTCCTCCATATGATTTTACGTAGTGGTCAAGACCCTGCTAACTGGTGGTGATCTTTACTTAAGCATTGTAATTTTTTCCAAGTAGATGGCGCGATGTTTGTCATCATCGCCAGAGGTAAACGGGAAGGTGGTCAGAGGATCTTCTTCTTTATTTCTTAAAGAGAGTTGTCTGAAGTAAGCTGAAAGCCTTTCTATTAAACATTCGAAACCACAATAAAATTTTTCTTCGTTATGTCCTCTGCCTGGGCTCGAACTTGGGTAGCTTGTGTTGGTAGTTTATGCGTGCGGTCTAACCAACACACCACGCCACATGCATGCGCATAAACATCGGAAATATAACAATAACTTTAGACAGCACACCACTGAAAGAAGTGAAGGAATTTCTTTATCTCAGTTGCATATTAACGTCGATCGAAGGCTCCGAGACGAATATATATAACCGTATGAAAAAAGCAAAACAAGCATTCTGGAAGTCGTCACAGATTTCAAATAAAATGCAAATTCGCATATTTAACTAAAACGTTAAACTTATTTTACTCTATGAACGCGATACATTGCATAAGTTAACAGGTGCCTAAGAGGAGAACTGCAAATCCATTGGCCAAACATAATATCGAACCAACATCAAGACGAAAGGTGCAACCAGAAGTCAATGTAATGAAGTAAAAACCAAGTGGTGATCAATTGGTCATACATAGAGAAAATCTGATGGAAATATTGCCAAAGATCTCCTTGAATGGAACCCGCCGGAAACTTTTTTCTCATAGATATGGAAGAAAAATATATAGAATTTTCGGAGTCCTATTTATACTTCGGATATTTATCTTAATGAACAATAGAAAAACCAACATTTGATCCAATAATAAATGTAAGTTTCAGTACAAAAACAAATATAATATATTTTTTTTGACTCAACGCATGATCGGACAAAGCAGAGTTTGAATTACTAAAATGCCATAATCGATTAATCAGTAATAATTTGCATATCCTTCGTAATTTAACACAGTAAGCGTCTTAGATTAGATTTTCATATACTGCTTTCTCTATGGAGATCAATATTTCTAAAATGTCAAGGGTGTTGATCTTTTTTTGATGGCAATTCCTCCTAAAGACGTACAATTACATAAGGTTCTGATCTCCATGCAGGTGTTTCTATAAGTTCGGAACAGTTACGCATCAACTAAAGCTTTGCGATATCTGAAATGTATTTATCATTCTTATCTTGAATTCAAAGTTGTATACAATCAGTTCTGTCAGATAAATAAAGCACAAAATTGTCAGAAATTAAGGAAAAATCGTCAAAATCGTCAAAGTGGTTCATTATTATTGTCAAAAAATTGTCAGAAAAAAATAAATAAAAATTATTCAATTGAATTTGTATTATTTGACCACCTGAAAGAATTTAGATAAGGACCTCAATATGAAACTAGAGAAAATACAACTGCTGAAATGACAACAAAACAAATGACGTACTACAACGTCGTTTGTTTGGTGAGTGGGCCTTAGGTAAATCGGATACTGATCAATTTTTATATCGAAAAATTGTCTTCAGCGACGAAGCTAAGTTTTTGCCCATTGAGTATATCGACAAACAGAATTGCAAATTTGGTGTGCAGAGATGCTAATGTGCCTTAAAATGTGCACTGTTTGGTGCAGTTTGCAGGCCGGCGGCATCATCTCAAAGTTACAGCACCATGGGATTTCATGCTCCAAAATTATAGAATTGGACTTAGTTGACATGTGGTTTCAAAAAGATGATGCCACATGCCACATGACACACGATACCATGTATCTATCAAGAGGCTAATTTTGTGAGCAAGTAATTTTAGATTTCGGAGCAGTTAATTTGACGATAAATCATACAATTTCACCATACTAGACTATTTTTTGTGAGGATAAGTGAAGTCTCTCCTGTACAGAGATAATCCAATCACTATTAAAATCCTGTAAGGTGGCATTACATCTGCCATTAGTGATAGACCACCAACAGTGTAGCCGCGAGTAATATTTATATAAAATAATCTTTAAAAATTATATGGCAGACATTCATTTATCGTGTCATATAAATATTTCATTCAGTTTCACTTTTTTTAAATTATCAAACGGCTAAGAAATCGCCCAGTATTTGTAAATATATATTTAAATATATATTTATAATTAAACAATTTAATTAAATCAAGTGCAACCTTAAAGGCAAAGCGGTCACAATTTAGAGTTGTAAAACAATCGATAGTACTATCGGTAGTTTTGTTTTTAGCTGACCATCGATAGCTTTGTGTACTATCGATACTATCGTCAAATTCTAAGAGTAAATACGGAGGCTACTAAATCCAGTCAAATTCACATTTGCAAAACTTTTATATTTACAGATATGGACACAGTTTAACCGTTTCTTAAATTTTTATTTATTAAAGTCAAACAAAGTATGAATTGTAACTAAAATATATTCGTACATTCGATTTTACGTTTGACCCAAACAAATTAATCTTCATTTCGTCAGACCATAGCATGTTGTTATAACTATTACGATGCAGGTGTTGCTTCCGTTTGCTGAGAAATTGAATCGAATATTTGTTTCAACACTATATATTTATTATTATTCTTTCCCTTTCACATTCTAATGTTGTTGCCACAAGAATCCGATAGTATCGATAGTTTGCAAAAAACTATCGAAACTATCGTATGGGCCAACTATCGATAGTTTTGCAGCTCTATCACAATTGCTTAGTTTTAAATACTTTTTTTTTTGGTTTATAATATTGCTTCTAAAAACGATTTTGTTAGGGAATTTCAAAATTTCTTTTTTGTTTAGACTAACTTGACTAAATACTTTCTAATTTTGCTTTGAAATAGCATTTGCAGGGAAGCATTTTTCAATTGCTCAAAGTACAACAATTTTAATTGTTTCAATTGAGATTCTAGAGCGGAACTTTCTACACAAGGGACTTTCACATTTTTCAACAAAATTTAGTTCAACCATTCATTTATTATATCGGAAAAGGAAATATTTTATCCAATTTATTGTATTTATATTGGGCCTAAACTGTTAAATTTCGTTAAAACCGTTTTTTCATAAAGCCATAAAATCGCCGTTTAAAATATTTCGCAACTTTTGTATTAATTTTGGAATTTCTGAAGTACTAAAATAAAAACAAAAATTTAATTTTGAGTTCCTAAAAATCATCAAATCATCAATATGCTATTTCTGCAGCTAGAAATCGTCAAAATGGCGATAAGTCGTCAATTCTGGCAGCCCCGTTAATACCCAATTTTCCAGTATTAACTCTGCATATTTTGTTCGAATATTGAGATAAGAAAATGTGAACAATTTACAGAAAATAAAATGCATTTTGCTAACTTACCGACGCCAACACTCGAGATACACCCTAACAAGAAATTAACGTTAATATTACCAAAGTTTTTTTTACCGAATAGGATATCTGTTTGTAGAAATTACGGGCATAAGTCTCAGTATCCCATAGTGCATTATTGCAAATAAATATATGCATTAAAATTTTAAAATATTTTTTTATAATGAATAAAATGGAAATCGTTCAATTCTCAAAACTAAAAATCAGTTTAAATAATAAACTTTTTTTAATAAACTTTCGATTATTTTATTCTAAAAAATTAAGCATTGAATATACACATACATACATACATCCATACATACATACATATTTACTATTGAAACAATTTTTTTAAATTAATAACAGACGTTGTCAATTTAACAAACTTGTTTACAACATATTACGAAGAAAAAAATCAGATTCTTTCAAAATCTTTCTTTCAAAAACTCATAATTTCGTCGTTGTCATCCATATATAAACTCATAGACTCGTTTAGTGTTTTCAATTTATTGCTTAAACTCTAACTAAAAAAGAGGAAAATCCTCCATTGGCAAGAGTCGGCTTTTCTTGAAGACACTCCTACGGAATACAATTGATATTTGACAGCCATAATGTAAATGTAAAATGTAAACGAAATAGATTTACAAGACAAGTCTAATGTAATCGTACATACAACGTCTATACGTAGAACACGTACGTACGTGTTGACACTATAATGGTTTCTTTTCCTAGAGAAGTAATCAATTGTATTGATGAGTTACAACACTTGGGCCTTAAAGGACATTCACATTAAAAATCGAACAAACGAAAATATCATATTCTTTAACCACAATTCTATGCGATATTAATGTTTACATATCGATAAAAAGAATTTCATTTTATCAATTTTAGATTTGTTGTCAGTTTTTGTTATTTCTTCGTTTGGCTAGAAAATCAGTCTGATTTTGTGGTTTTTTCCTCTTCTATAGTACGCTCGTCTCACAGATTTGATTCAATATGTGGTAACACAAATGTTGAAATGATACATTTTTGTATCCTAAAACACGACAGGTGATGTTTGTGCTTAAATTCGTAATATTTGAAAGAAATAGTTTCAGACATATTTTTAATTTTTAATTTAAATACACACATCAACATATTTATTTACGTTGTTCTCTTTCCAAACAATATCAAATCTCATTGCTTCTGAAAAAGTGTAACTTAGAACAAAACTTGGTTCTGAAATGTTTAAAAAGAGACCAAAATGATTATTGTAAAGTTAGTACACGTAGTTAAAGATCTTTATGTGCACTTACAGAAAAGTGTATCTTCATATTGATAATACCCTAACATAAGAATTGTGACTAATGTGAATCTAATGACAACTGTCATATTAAAATATGGTCATATTATATGTATCATCTATGCTATGATGTCACATTCTGTGTTCTATTAACAGGTAAAGTATGAATAATACTTAAACTATATAATATTAAAATATTTGTGCTTGGGAAGTGTGGTTCAATAAAAATTTTATTGTATTACGTCGAAATCTGTATTTAATTATCGTAAATGAAAAATTTCATTAATAAAACTTAGTGACAATGACTATAATTAAGAAAGATGAAATATTGCGACATTGTCTATTATGAGTCGACTACATGTTAAACGATGCAGGATTCTGTCTGCTACATACAAAGCACTAATGTTTTTCTATGATATTACCTTTTATGACTCACTAATAAACGGGCGCCTGCAAAACGAAATCAACTTCTGCCATCTACAAGAACTTCGAAATTTTTTTAAAAAGTCATGTATGGACAAGAAGAAAATTCAGCGCCAGTCATCGATTATTTACCATTGTTAGCGCTTGTTACAATGATTCACTATGACATTCGCCACCGGGATATTGGTTCTAGGTTAGGTTAGTTAATGTGGTGGACACCTTAGAGGTCCTACATAGGCCACGGATTTGGTCCATTGTGACACCACAAGCATAGCAGGGATCAAAAAGTCTCCATATACCAATATAAACCAATATAAATCTCACAATTGCGGTGACTTTCATTTTGCAGAGTTCAGTTCAGGAGACCAAAAACTTCCGTCGTCTAATAGCACGTGCTGGACACTGACGTATGAGGTGAAATAGAGTCTCCCCTCCTCTTTAGAACCATAACTCCTGCCAAAATCATATGAGGGAATGCCAAGTCTATCAGAATGCCACCCAATGAGGCAATGACCAGTAAGGACTGTAATTGTGCGACTGATAGCCACGCTACTTAGGAAAAGAAAACATTTAGTCTTATTTACATCGATGTCTGTCCAGCAGAGCCTGGCAATACCGCACGTGCTCTCATGCGACATTGACCGCAGAAAATGCAGCCTAACTGAGGCAATCGGGACACTAATGATAGGCTCTCGTTCGAAAATATCGATCTCAGTACCCGCTCTAGCCAGTTCATCAGCAAGGCAGATCCCGACGATATTCCTGTATCCCGGCAGCCATATCAGAGTTATCTTAGAATTAGCCGAGATTTCCATGGGAAACCTGCGGCATTCATGGACGAGGATAGGCGTCGAGAAGACGCTCGCAAACGGACTTGATCGTAAATCAGAGAAAATCCCGTCACTCCACAAGCATTGCATAGCCATCAGTATTGCCGTGACCTCCACCTGAAATACAGGTAACCTATAAACAGTCTAGTGTCAGAACCCCTTCATATTGATGACATATAATCAACTCATTTGCCTTTAACATCAAACAGAATGAAAACTAAAAAAAATAATTGGAAAGTAAATCATACGATTAAAAATAACTTGGCATTGGTATAAGTTTGCCGTCGTTACAGTTACAAAATCATTTTTTTTTACCAAAAAGGTGTCGGCTCGTCTCATAATTGATGATACTTTGTCATCATATGTAATAAAGAATTCCTGATAAAAAGGAATATATTTTGTTTGTTTTCATTCAGTTTTTTTTTTTTTTTTTTGGAAGCTCATTAAGTTTATAAAACTTTTTAATCAATTAAACAATGCTACGACTACAATTCGAGATGCTGATTTTAAACAGGTGATGGATTCCACCAATATAGACAATCTTGATAATGGTAAACGTTAATTGAAAAAGATTAAGAGACAGATTTTAATATTAAAATATTTACTTTCTGATTTCCAAAAATACTTATTTTAAGATATTGTTGTGCCAAAATTACCTAATGCTTGAGAACGTTCACCTTTACAGTGCGTGACTTACAGGATGCCTATATATGTACTTATAAATGAAACTCTGCAGTCCCTAGAATTGTAAATGAAAAAATCAGCCTGTCTTGGGGCATGAAAAACCTATTGTAATATTTTTAATATTTTGTCATCAAGTTAATATGAAAACTTCACTGTATTGATGACATTTGCTATCGAACGTGAGTTATTGCATTTTGTCAATAAATAGGTGCCAAATAATCATATCTCTTATGTCAGTGTGTCATTGGATTGTTAATTTTTCTTATAAAATATATGGCGATTAGTCATTCCTTTAATCCCAGTGTGTCATTTTTCATTAAATTAAGCCAGATGGCTCCTTTCTCCGATGTTACTGAGTCATTGCACTGATGCCATTTTTTATTATACTGACATCGATTAGTCATTTCTGTGATCACGATGTGTCATCCTATTGATGACATAATTTCAACTTTTGACCCCGATGACAAATTGGCCAAGGTATGTATAGACTGACATCACAATGATGAAAAGCCGAGTGGAGTTTTAGTTAACAAATTTGTCAAAATAAAAATGTCTCAAACCACCGTTTACATTTTTCTCCACCTCTGGGCCTAAATCCTGTCTCAGCACAACTTCTTGTATTTTGCTTCATCCAACTTTGAATCCGATTTTACATTTATTTAAAAGAAGTGGTTCCATTACATAGCAAAAGATATTGTATACATCGAAGCAGCCAATAGTCAGAAGGACCATTGTTTGGAGAACACGGCGAGAGCGGCATTTTATCGTTTTATACGTTTGGCGACTTTTGCGACATGAGACAGAGCGTTGTCATGCAAAGGCAAAACTTTATTTATCTTTATGTTTTCATATTCCGGCCTCTTTTATCATAATAAACGGTTCAAACGAAGTAATTGTAGTCTGCTCTGATCACCGAGTCTTAGCAGCTCATAGTACACAGTCCGCCTTGATCCCAATCTAAATCCAGACCCGGATTTTGGCCAACCCTGTTTATCATAGTATTGATGTCAAATTGCATCAGCTTTAGGACGGTTTTTCTATCAGTATATACACATACTTATAAGTGCAGTATCATTAAAGTTGACATAATATAAAACATAATATAAAAACAGTGCTGCTTCTCTTCTTTTTTATAGAAATTTTAACGTTACCATAAATTGATTTTCTTGCGTTTAAGATTTTTTTAACAAACATTTAATAAATAAGGTATTTGAAGTTTATTTTCATGCTTAAACTATGTACTTATATCCTGTTACAAGAAGAAAGTTTGAAGTTTAAGAAGGGACCGAATTTGTTAGTATGGCTAATATTATTTCATACCATATTTAGACAATTATGTTTATTACAAAAAATAATTCTTGGTGAATGCATTTTTTATGGTTCGTAGAAGAGCTTATCCAACTGTAATTTTCTTTTTAATTGTTAATTATTAAAATTTAATTATTTAAAATGATATGCATTTGGTATGGATTATGGTATAAGACATTTGGTTTCTTGTTATTCCGATTTCATGCATATTTTTATACTAATTTTGACAATTTGTTTGGCCCTAAACCAGACTTTTTTTAACAAACTTGTGCTATTTCCCAATATTATAGGATTGTAGTAAAGTAACTTTTATTAAAAAAAATATGATTTTTTAGAATTTTAGTTTTCTCATTATATTTGTATATTATTTGCCATCATATTGTATATTTGCATGCTAATCAGTTGTCACCCGTTGATGAGGCGTCTTAGGGATGGCAATTGATTGGTTTCAATACAAAACCTTCTGTTGTAGAACAGCATTGTAATATGAAACCCTTGCATTTTTTTATTGCTCGTTTTTTTTTTTTCTTTTGCCTCTAAAAATGACAGATACTCTTGCTGTGCTCGTATAAGTTAATGCAGTTTCAACTGCTTCAAATTTAATTTTTACATCATCAGGGCCATTGAACTTGTAATGTGCATGTAAAAAAATACATATATGAACTGGTTGGTATTCAAAATAATTATTGTTGTTCTGCTGACCATAAATGCCATCTTGAATTGTAGTCTACTTTTGATTAATCCAATTCGTTTTTGTTTTTGTCTTTTTGTTGTTGTTGTTGTTGTTGTTATTTTATTTTGCATTTTATTTCAATTCATTTATTCGTTCGTTATTGAAGAAGTAAATTTTGTTTTAATTTTTTTGTCTTCATCGTACTCCGTTTGGCCTATAGCGTCTTCTGTCCGTGACATTTTGGCAGGCTGTAATATTATTTTCATAAAAAATATGTTCTCATATAATTATCTTTTATTTTTATTTTTAAATATTAACGTATTCTTAATGTTTTTGTTGTTATTTCTTTAGTTTTAGGGGTTTGCTCTTGTTTAGGTCATTGTCTGTTATTATCATAGAAGTTTTATTTTTAAATACATATGAATATACATACATACATACATACATATATCAAAACAGTGGGGGAAAGAATCAAAATCATAATAAATAAAAAATCCGTTCACTAAAGACTCATTGCAAATAGTTTAAGCAGCATTCGTTCGTATTAAAAATATAGGGTCAATGGCTGCTACGTAGCTTCGTAAGTATATATTTTACATAAAAATAAGAATGGTTTTGTTTTACATATTTGAGTCGACTTAAGTCGACTTAAGCTATTCTTACTTACCGATACTGCTTTATATGACAAAAACAAGATACGAAGAAGAATCGAAAACGAATAAAGCTTTTTGTATAGAAGTGTCTTCTGTTAGATTTTGTCCAAAACTTTGCCTCTAAATATAATAAATCTGTTTAGGTAAGTAAGAATAGCTTAAGTCGACTTAAGCTACTCTTCCATATAGATACAGATATACATACATATTTCTGTTCCTGTTCCACAAGTGGACTTAAGACTTTTTCGGAAATGTTGTATTAACGTCAAAAACAATATAGAAGGACATTAGCTGATCATACTATCAACTATATTTAGAATAAGCTGCCACGCGTGCGATATTTGCTTTTTCTGCTTTTCTGGTCTCAGATATATATAGTCCGGCACCTTACCAAGATAGGCGTAGTTGAAACAAATACTTGGAAATTTTTAAAAACAGCAAAATATTAATCTTTGCCAGGTGTCTAACTATAAAGATTCGATATAACATATGCGATTTTATCGGTTAAAGTTATTTAGATCGATAACACTGGTTTACATAAAACCAAAAATTTTCTCGCCTTTAAATAAAACTACATGAGATATAATGATTTTGATGCACTGAATTCAAATCCGTTTTTCCATCGGGCTCAAATTTTTTTTATAGGCGTGAAAAATTTTTCGCCCAAAACATGGTAGTTATGTCAATATATTTCATCATAACTTGAAAACGACTCGATCGATTTTGATACAAGTACAACCAAATGTTTACGAACAAAATGTCCTATAGATTACCTCAACATAATTTTTTTGTATTTTTAACAATTTCGGAGTTATTCACAGCTTAGCTGCGAAAAAAAAATTTTTCAGAATGAAGATATTAGATATTGAGCACTTAAATTAAAGTCTAAAAAGTTTGGAATAAAATAAGCTTTGAATCATGAAAATCGGTGCTGATTTTATTCAACATTAAATGCAGGTACCCAACCTAACTTAGAATTAGCGAAAAAATGTTTTCTTGCAATACTAAAAAAATAAAACTAAAAAATCAAAACGGATTTGAATTCAGCGCATCAAAATCATTATATTCAATATAGTTTTATTTAAAGGCGTTTTTTGTTGTAGACCATTGTAATTAACCATCTCACCTAAATGCTGTAAAAGCCAGATTCTTCAAAAGCATCCTTTTTATAGGAGTCATATCCCACTTATGATTTCAGATGTAAAATTACACTGTGCAGCAAAATTAAAAAAATACATGCTAGAAAAAAACTATAGGGCTTATGCATGGCATCTGAGAAACATCTGAGTTCATCCAACGGATCAAAAAGCTTCAATCATGTTTGGTGAAGTGTTTTCTACGATGAATTACTGACTGTGAACAAGGAGTCAAATTATTGGTCAAAGTTAACCAAGAAACCATCTTGGAAATTTGTTGTAAGCGCTTCACCATTCCCTGTTTCAAAACCAGCGCTAGATTTGCCATCAGGATTATGCATGACTCATAAGGCAAACGTGACGCAAACCTGGCTTTGAAACAATTTGCTAACTTTCATTTGCTTTGAATAATTTACGTATTAGTGAAAAGAGTCGTCCGAAAATATTCATTATTTTCAATGTTATTTGGATTTATGTGCCCACCGAATATTTAACCATTTTTAACATAGGATCTAAGTCTGAATGTTGTATGAAATAATACAAGCAGTCAATATATGGTGCAATACTGGCTTAATCCATCAGGCGTTACCTGGTAATCTATATATATGCTTATATGTATATTATAAATGAGAGATAAATTCTCTTATTTTTCCTATTCTATCAGTTGTTTCCCAGTTATTTGTCTTAATAAAGAAAATGTTAGAAGGCCATTGAAGTCTCACGATGATATATATACTTTGATAAAAATTTTATTTCTTGTGGGAGTAAAAGTGGGCGATCTTACTTTAGATTTAATTATTTACCTTTAATTGAAACTTGATGATAGTAGACTATATTTTTAATAGTTCCCAAGTATTTCATACTTTTTATGGAAGGTAACATGCCATGATGACTTGTACTAACCTCGAAGTCATTTAGACCAAATTCAGAAGCTTTCACTTTAACATCTTCAAGATATACAAAAAATTAATGTTTACTTTGTGTGGTACCATGGGTACAATGTCCATTAGTTCAATTCACCCCATTTTTTAAATGATGATTTTAGTGACTACCAAGTCATCCAGAAAAAATGCTGAAGCTTTCATTTTAACCGTTTTCAAGATATACCAAAATTAAAATGTATTTTTTATGGGAGACATCATGACAACTTATCCGACTCCGCCCACTTTTTGACTGCTGATTTGTATTGACTACAAACCTGTTCGGGCCAAATTTAGAGCGTCTTATTGTTACATTTTAGAAAATAATGTAAAATTAATACTTTATGAAATTTTAGTGGTTAAGACTAATACAACAATTTATACATATACAAGTGTGTGTGTAAATATTTCTTCCTCTTACCCGGCTTGACACGACATTCGATAATAATATCACCTTCGAACGTTTGGCAAATATTTCTCTGACAAAACATTCAAAAACAACTATTGGAAGCGAAACAAAAAAGAACTCATAGAGTGTACACGTCGCTCAGTTTGTGGCAGTAATCTTTCGATACGCATGTTCATTCGTCGCTGTTTCAGTGACGACGAAAAACAAAATCAAAAAAATATATGTTCTATGCTCTTGAGAGCATTGTTGTTCGTCAAAACCAATGTTTTTGTTTCCACAATTCTTAGCTAATGGCGACCAATCGTTTATTGGGAATCTCAGGTCAAGCGGGATATAACAATAGGTATCAGATACATACATATATACTGTCAGCTGGTCTAAAGACTATAATTTCATCGATTATTAAATATATTAAAAACGAATCCTATGTTTGGAACGTTCCCACCATCCTGGCAACTATTTTTTAATACCGGTTATTGATTGAGTAACAAATTCGCTAGTTCGAATTAACTGTAGAAATTAAATTAGTCCATAACAAAATTATATTGGGTTATAGGATACCAAACTGTTGAGCTTGAAGGAAAATAATCTTCTTCCTTGTTTTGCATGTGCATGTATGTTTGTAGTGTCACATGCACACAACAACATTTGTTTAGTAATACGCTCTCTCATCCATAATGTAACACCCAATTGTAAATCGAATTATATAATTCCATATACAAAAATTTAGGGGTGAATCACCTGAATTGTAAGTGAATCACGCTATGGATAATAATAAATCAATGTGATCTCTAATTTTAAACGGATGTTAGTCCACACTAAATTTGTTCATTTAATTTTCTAATCATTTGTCTATTGTTGAAAACAAATTTAACGCTGAATAACAGTAAAAAAGAAGAAAAACCATCAAAAGGAATTGCAATGATACTATGTAAACGGAGTAATTCGTACAATTCAAACAGATAATTCGAAGTCTTATGCGAATATGTTATTAATTTTTATCGTTTACTGTACGTTCTTCATGCGTTTCGTTTGTTCTCTATTGTTCCTACTCTTTTTAGTCACTTAGCAAACATACATATTTACACACACACATATGTATACATAAATCTAAAAAAACAAATTCAAAACAATAATATTCCCTTTTTGTTGTGTTATTCTTTGTTGTTTTTATTTTTGTTGCTGTTTATATTAATAATTCTTAACCTACGATAACCAAAATTACATTGGGCCAGGTTCACTGACCTTGTCTTTGTCCAATAAAATGGAATGAGTAAGAGAAAGAGAGAGCAAAAGAATAAATTAAATTTATATTAAACAAAACGAAAAAGCTTGTATGTAGATTTGTGTAAGTGTGCGTGCGTTTATTTTCTTTTTAACAAATTAAATAAGAATACAAAAACAGCAACAACAATAAAAAAACACATACACCAGCAAAACTTTCGATAATAACAGGGCGTCAACATAACAACACAAAAATTAACAAAAAAACACAAAAAACAAAAATATTAAGAATAAAACAGAAAATCACAAACATGCTGATTATGTTTGTATGTGTAAGTGATTGACTTCAAAAAAATTTTACTTGTGCCTATACCGTAGTTGTTGCTTTTTATTCTTTCACTGGCTTTTGTATACAAATTGGTCGGACTTAACACACGAATAACGGGTGTGAGGGAGACTACAACTATAGCAAAAAAAAAAAAAAAAAATTAACAAAAATTTATTAAGAATATCGGGCAGACATGGTGTTGAAAATTGAAATTCAAAAATAAACAAAAAAAAAGTTTGCTTTCGTTTTATGTTGAAAAAAATTTTAATGGATTATTTATACAAAAAAGTCTTTAATATTCACCAATGATTTGTTTTCGAGTGTTTATTTACGAAAGAAAAAAAACTTCGGGCCACTGTAGTTGTCGATTGTATTCAATCGTTTCATTTTAAATTTAAATTTGACTCATGACGCTCCGATTTAACATTATTCTCTTTCTTTACTCTGTTTTATTTTTATTGATAGAACTGTGGTTTTATTTATTTATTTATTTTTAGTTGTTTTAATACGAATTTATAATTCTTTAAGAAAAACATGTTGATCACTACACTAAAAATTATTCAGAAATAACACGGTGCAACAAAAAAAAAAAAAACGAAGTTAGAATACTTAGGAAGTGACTCTAATTTCCTGATAGGCGATAGCGAATTATAAACAAGAATCTGTTTTTGAAATTTTCGAAATATATTCAAAATCCTAATTTAGGAAAAAAACGGTTTTTCGTACTTTCACTTACTCAAAAGCTAATAACTTATTTGAATATTATCCGATTTTAATTTTCTCAGCGTGTTTGGGAGAAGAGAATAGACCTTTCAAATGATATACAGTGTATATCATAAATAATACATAAATTAAAGCCTATAAGTTAATTCAAACAAAAAAATTTTATTTCAGTTTTGTAGAGTTGAAGGCAGTTAACAATATTAAAAAAAAAAATTCTCAATATTCTTGCATCTGTTTTATTTTTGCAAGGAAATCAATAAATTTCCCTAAATTAACATCACAAAAGTGAGTATGCAGAATGTTCAATTTGTTTGTTTTTATCAAAAAAAAAAAAAAAAAATTAGAAAGAATTTGTCAATTTATTATTTGATTGGGTCAGCTCTATTAGTTATACCCTCCTTAAGTCGTAAATGCAACGATTTCGCCAAGCCTTGCATCACAGAGCTGAGAATTTTTAACTATTCTTCCATTATAATATTTGTTTTGATCTGTCCATCCTATTTCTCCTAGTTTTCGTATTTGACTGCATAGATGGTACCAAAAATGCTTTATTTGGATAAGAACAGGTGACTAGGAAGAAGTTGTCAGTTTCATGCTTCGGGTAATTATTCTGTTGAAATTAATTAAGGAGTCATTTAACACTAAATGAATGGCTCTTTCTTTCAAATTATTGTGTTAAGACATTCAGGTACAAATATTAATCAATAATTCGATCTATAAAAGTCTTGCAAATCCGGAAGCTGGCATACACCCCTTACTCAAATCACCTCCATGTTTTACGTTATTAGAAAAATATAATTGTTAGCCAGTAAAAGAGAGTGTAATTCACTAAGGAGCACACAAATCAGTCAGAAACTTTCTGGAAGACTGTTTTATGTTCTGACAAGACTAAAATAAACATTAATCGAAATACGATTGGTTACGGTACCAAACATGGATGTGATTCAGTAATAGTTTGGGAATGCATAGTAGTATCTAGACTTGGTAGACTTGTAATAATTGATGGAACTATGGTTAACTACTTGAACCTGAATATTATAAAACAATAATTTGTAAGAAGGGTCCATGCAGTTAGTGTTAAATGACTCCTATATATTTCAACAGATTAATGACTTGAAACATACGATTCTTGTCGTCAAGGAATCGTTATAGTATTACACTATGCAATTGAAAACTTTTTCTCAGTTACCTGATCTTAGCCCAGTAGAGTATTTTTGTTACCATCTTAATAAGTCCGACAATTTTTAACGACAGAGATTTTTAAAAGCAGAGCGTTATTTTATTTCCAACTAAACAGAGTTTTCTAATAAGTTCATAAATTGAACGGTTTCTGCATAAGATAGTGATAAATATGGAATAAAATTGGATACAAAATTTGTTTCTTTGATAAATACACGCAGATTTCTCGAGGAAAACAAAATATCATAACGCTTAATATTCAGATAAGTTATTAGGTTATAAGTGAATGAAAGTACGAAAAACCCGTTTTTTACCCGTAATTCGATGTTTTGGAGGTATTTCGAAAATTTCAAAACCAGATTCTTCCTCTACTCAATAGCGCCTATTAGGGAAATATTAACACATCCCAGTCTTTATTTGTCACACCATGTGTTTTTGTGAGTTTAAATTAAAATTTGTAGTACAGATAGAGGCAATTGTGGACCGACATTCACGAAAATTTAGAGGAAAGCTTTTTCCAAGTCATTACTAATAATGTTTTGTATTTTTTCTCACTAAAATCTTATATATTGGATTTTAAATAAAAACAGCAATTGATTAATTTTCTTTTTAGCGGTAACAATATCTCCAACAGCCTTGATATAATTTCCTTGTTTTTTTTCTTTTTTTATAATTGTCTTAGGTGACACACATCTAGTTGACCCACTGACTTTGCCACATTATTGTAATACTTGTAACATACAATCCATTCAACAAGACTAACTATTGCCGACACACATACAAATTGAATGAAAGAACGTTTTCTTGGCTGTTTCAGTGGCTGTTTGTGGATGGATACACCTTTTAAAAGCGCCACTAACTTTAATGTGCCATACAAACAGACAAGAAAATCTACTTCAATAATAATAGCAACAACAATAACAAGAACGACAAGAACGACAATATCAACAACTGCAACATGGTTAAGAGGAACTAAATAGAGTTGCAACATTTAATACAAACACACAAACGCAAACATCATTTATATAGGCTTTACGAAATAATAGTCGTAGGAAAGAGTGTTTAGTCTCAGAAACCTATATACGTTTATGCCACACATTTAAATTGATTCCATGGCAAATATTTAGAATCTATTTTCCAAATACACAAAAAAATATTCTTTTTCCAATTGCACTTGGCACAAAGGCACACATTTGCACGGTACATGATAATGGTGTAAAATGCAACACATGGCAAACCATCCATGCCACAAACATACATTCTAATGCTACAATATTTGGCTCTTTGTTGCTTCAGAACACACATCTTTCTCTCTATCATGTGGATGGATGGCAGTGCACCCATGAATTCAAATCATTTTAAAATTTGTGTTCTTAACGAGTGTGTGTGTGTGTGTGTTCAAATATCATCTAACAACACAAAATCCTCTAAAAGTAATCTAAAATACCACTAAAGAACTGTAATAGCAACAGCAACAACAAATTTATTGCCACAATTTTCGTAATACATACCACAAACAATTCAATGCCAATGTCAATGCTGTTGAAATACTTACACACACACACACACACAAACAAACACATATTTTAACAACGAAAATAATCTCACACATACTCTGTTTCATATTTTTAGCAACGAATTGTGTATGAAAATGTGTGTTTGTGTGTTATAGGCAACATAACACACAAAAAAAGGCAAAGAGGAGAAAAAAACCAACATGCGTGTGTTGCATTTACAGCATCAAATGAGTTGTACAAATTTGAAAACACACAGCCACGAAAATACTCCATATGTATGGTGTGGTATGATGTGGCATAGTCGACCGACCATGGGTGGTTTCTAGTTCAGTTTAGTGTGTGTATGTGCGTTTTTTTTTTTTTTTTTTTTTTGTTGGAGATTGTTTACACAAAACAACCGACAACAACAACAAAAACTCTACTAAATCATGCCAAAAATAGCTTAATTTACTTAACAGCTTAGCTAACCACAAACTGCCACACAAATTCACTATGGGACCAGAAGTTGCCTGATATGATAAATTTTTGTATAATAGACGATAAGAAATTATTAAATATTTAAATGCAAACGTTAATATTTAAATCAACAGCTTCTTTCTTGACAGTAAAATATTTGTACAGAAGTATACTGTCGGTCAAAACCAACTAAACAAATCGCACTTTTAACGTTTTTATATCCTTAAAGCAACAAGAAAAAAAGTATAAATTCAAAATATTTACCCTGACGTTTGTTTTAAAATACGATTTATACTGTTTACGGTTTAATAGCTTAGGATGCTTTCTGTATGTCGGCACTAGCAATTTTTTCCGACTGTAAACGAATAATTTTTAGCTTCTCTGACGAGCTCAATCGTTTCCAGTATTCAAGGCTCTAATATTTTTAAATTTTATGAAATTCTCCGCGTGGCTTGATGTTTTGAGCACTTGTGATTTGTCCCAATGGAACAACTTTTGGTTTTGCTACAAATCAATGCGTAGCCACATGATCGCTTTTTGGTCCGGCGTAAGTAATAGTGTTACTTCCCGTGGGTTTAAGTATATATTTTAATATATAAATATTCTAGAAAATGTAATGTAGACGCTAATTCGGGATGCATTTAGTGCCAGCCAAAGTTCGCACTTTCTTTCTAGTTTTCAAATCTTCAATTGTTGGAACCTCTCCTTCACTTTGAGTTGCCTCAGTTTTGGGAACCAAAAAATGTCGCAAAAGAGTTAAGCTGGTATACTTGTCCGGTTGTGGCCTGAATATAAAACTAGAATCACACGATTGTACCAAATGTACCAATATGACACAATTTCTCTTATGCTTTATTGACGTACAACATCAAAATTATCACAATTTATCCTGCGAAAATAAATTTAAAAATTTAATTATTGGTACGTATTGTCGACTTTGATTGTCGCATAAGAACACAATAAATATTAGCGCATTTTTTATATTTTTGTTGCTGCATTATTACTTATTGGGCGGTCGCACAATTACCGCACCATTAATTGATACATTGCGACAAACGTGTGATCGCAGCTTAAGCCTTAAGAAGACGAAACTAACGAGAACAATAGTAAACGCAACCTTACCCTCAAGATCACCATAATTTACGATGTCATCAGTTTTTTTTAACTCTGAAGTACCAACCAGTGCTGGTTGATGGGTCTAGGACATCGCAAAGCCAGAAATACAATGTACGCGTTGATAGAAAAATGAAGATCAAATAATCTCTCGCAGCACGTGAAAACCAGAATTTGTTTGTAAACTTGCATTAAACCTGTCTTGGTTTACATATGTGACACGTGGTGTCTTAAACAAACGTCTATCAACAAGCTGCAATCCTTCACAAAGAGATGAATCGTGTGACTTTTCTGGCCCAATATAACACACCAAGTCCCAGTTTATGAAGACATCAGGAAAAGAAAATATATATATACTGGATTGGTCACACACTGAAGTCGAAAAACAGCATATCTAATGTAACTTTAATATAACGAGTGGGCCATTTAAATATGGTCTGAAATTTTGAAAAATTTAATTGTTTGTCGTGAAGAACAATTGTTCCGGTTAGAAGTGAAATATTATTTCATTCATCCGGATAGTACCCCAGAATTTTTTCGAGTGTATGGGATCGTATTTCATCAATTGCATAACGAATGTTGGCTTTTAAATGCTCATTTGTCTCTGATTTGTCGGCGCAACACTCGTCTTTAACGGCGCCCCACAGAAAATAGTCTAACGGTGTTAAATATTGCTTCTTGGCGGCCGATTGACATCCCCATTTCGGCTAATTAAACGGCCATCAAACGTTTGACGCAATAAATCGATTGTGACATGAAATGTGTGGCAATTACACCATCCTGTTGAAACTAAACATCATTGACATCAATACCCTGAAGAGTGGGCACAAAAAATCGGTTATCATGGTGCGATAGATGTTTCCATTAACCATAATGGTTGCATCGTCCTCATTTTTAAGTAAATGTGAGCCAAGAATGCCTTGGCTTCACAAGCCGCACCAAATAATCACTCTTAATGGGTGCATTGGCTTCTGTAACACCACGTTTTCTGAGCCCCATATATGGCATTTCGACCATTGGTAGGAATTTACGATATTTTATTGCATAGGATTTTATATAAAAACAGCTGAATTTGACAGCTGATCGATTGATAATTTTTTTTTTTTTAATTGTAATGCATGACCTGTGCTATACAGCCCATAGTGCAATCTCTGCCATTAGGAATTATTTCTACTCCACCGCAATTTGTGTTGCTATAGCACACTACTACTGTGTTCGGCCGCTGCTACTGAACATTCCGTTTTCACTCTCTATGACTTCAGGCACCGGTACACACGAACATATTTTCGTAATGCATTTGAGTATGAAAAAGTGCAAATAACCGATTTGAAGGTCATCCACAAACAGATTGTTTTTCCTCTTTTTGTGATGCTATATTGGCTTTGAGCCAAAATAATTTCGCATGATCATGAAGTGAAAGAAATGTGTTATACAATTCGTTTATAGATGAAAATTAATTTATTAATTAATTACTCAATAAAATTTTATAACAAAATAATGATTTTGATAAATTCAGTTTATTGAAACTTGATTTAATAAAAATAAATAAATATACATAAGTATGTATGTAATACTTTAATATCAATTTACTTTTGATCCACGCGTATTTGTTCGAGTGAGTGGCAGTTATTTTGCATTTATCAGTTTTCTATTACGCTTAAAATTCTTTACTTTCTATTGCCCTTTGCAACATTGTTCTATGAAGCACGCCTATGAATCTGCTTGAATTAAAAACTCGTAATTATTTTTATTTTTACGAATCTTCAATGAAGGGTAGATAAGGCATGTTCTTCTAGCTTACTCATTAGATCGTTCCAATGTTAAAGTATAGGGTGGTTTTTTATAGTTACACAAGCTTAAATTAAATATCCTTGTGGTCAACTAATTGCACCATTAGGTGAAATAAATCTGTCATCAAAAATATATTGTAACGTGCGCCACATACCTCCGTCCTCCGTCCGTGGAAACACATGTCAGCAAGTTGTAGACTTTATTGCAACTTACAAAAAATTTACTATTTGATGTGGGTTATCTGCAAATAGCATCATTAATTTGCCATTCTTTCAGAATGGTAGGCAAGCTGCTGTTACTTTAAATAGTAAACGTCATTTTGATCATTTGTTTTTCTACGAAATATACCGTCTACTTAACCTCCATGCTCGTCTAATTTAATGTGTCTTGAGGATATGTTAAGTCCATTTTTTATGCTAATTAAGCAACAACTTAAAAGCAATTGGAAGTCAAAAAACTCATGTTATTAAAAAAATAACGCCAGAATGCTGGATCCGAAAATCAGTCAGAGATTAAAGTGACATGATGCTAAGTGTCTGGTTGTTAAATGCAACTCGAGCACACTTTACGTTAGCATACATATAAATTAAATTACAGAAATAAAAGATTTAAAACTGAATTGAAAGCCCTTATATTAATTATCGTCCAAATAAGCAGACTATGACGTTTTCTTTCTGCAATAGATAGGATTTTATTCAAATGTTGCCCTATAAGTCCAATGTTTGATCTGTTTTTCCTGTAATTTCATCTTCTTAATCTGCCAATCCGATATCGGATGTAAGCGACTATACAATTTATTAATTCATTATAAGACTTAAACTATTTAAAATACGTAGTATTCATCGTAATGCATATTATCTACTTAAAGCTATATGTCTCATATAATATTTCTAATAATCTCAGAGAACACATTTCTACTCCTGGCTGCTGTTAGTTAATGTCCAACATTTCTTATGACCGTCCATTGGCGTATGTTTCGTAACCATTATGCTAGTTTTCGGCCTACGCCACGTCTTTTTTTTTCTATGTTTCATATTTTTCAATAGCTCTCGTTCTTTGCCGATTTTTCTAAGCACTTCTGTGTTGGTTATCCTTTCAGTCCAAGGTAGTTTTAATAATTTTTTTATAGATCCACATTTCGAATGCTTCCAATCTATTCATATCGGCTATCTTTAACGTCCACATCTCCATAGCATACAACAAAACAGGCCAAACATAACATTTTATAAACATCAGGTTTAGACTGATATTAATACCTTGTTTTGTGAGAACTTTCTTATATTTACAGAATGCTGCTCTCACAACTTCTATTCTACATTTGATTCCCATAGAGATATCCCAGCTTTAGCTTATTTAGCAACCAAGATATTTAAATTTTCGCACTCGCTCTCTTGGTGTATTCTGACTAATTAAAATTGTATTATTGTATGTTTTTTTTTTTACTTATTATCATATAATGGGTCCGCCATTTAACGGTTTTTTTTTGCAACTAGTGCTTATTTTGTGAATGGTAACACTTAGCTCATGTCTGATTTGACAGATAATTAGTTTTATCCTTCCGCTGAACGAATATGGTTGTGTATACGCTTGAACAACGCTTCGCTAACTGGGCCTGCGATCGACTTACAGAAGATGCAGATTTTGCAAAAAAAAATCATCATTTCAGATGAAGCTCATTTTGATCTTGGCAGGTATGTAAACAAGCAAAATTGTAGCATTTGGGGCACAGAAAACCCGCACGCATACATTGAAAAGCCGATGCACCCAAGACGAGTCACTGTTTGGTGCGGACTTTGGTCCAGAGGCATAATTGGGCCATTTTTCTTCGAAAATGAGCAAGGAGTGGCCATTACAGTCAATGGCGATCGTTATCGGGCCATGTTGAACGAATTTTTGTTCACAAAAAATGAAGAGGAGGATATTAGCAAGATTTGGTTTCAACAGGACGGCGCTACGTGCCACACAGCCAAAGCTACACTCGATGTTTTGCGCCCTGTTTTTGAAGATCGCATTATCAGCCGCAGAGCTGATGTCGTTCGGCTACCTCGGAGCTGCGATTTGACACCGTTGGACTATTATATGTGGGGTGCTGTCAAAGATAAGTGTTACACCAACAAGCAGAGACAATTGACGTTTTAAAGAACAATATTCGTGAAGCCATTAGTGAAATACAGCTGCACACAATCGATAATGTGGTTAAAAATTGGACCGATCGTGTAGGCTACTGCATGGCCAGCCGAGGCAGCCATTTGAATGAAATTATATTCCATTATTAACCGAAAGGGTTGTACTTTCAAATAAAAAAAGAAATTTGAGAAAATATTCAGTAGTTTTTTTTTATAGCGTTTAAAAAAAAAATTATTTGGCGGACCCTATACTTAGTTTTACTGAGACCATATGTGATGCTATGGGTAGTAGCTGCATTTACCAACGATTGAAGGTCATACAAACTATCTGCCAAGAGGGTAGTATCAACCGCATATCTTATGTCGTTAATATTAAATCCATTTACTTTCACACCCCCGTTGATATTGAGAGCTTCTTGGAGTATGCGTCTAGAGTACGCAACCTTGTCTTACGCCTCTGTTAATGTTTATTGGCTCTGTAACCGTGTTACCAATTTTTACTTCAGCTGTGTGATGCTAATAAATATTTTGTGTGCATCGTATTTCCTTTCTATCTATATCCATTGTTCATAGGATGGCAATAAGTGCTGAAGTGCGTCAAGCGCCTTTTCATAGCCAACGAAGCATTTGAAAATGTCCTTTTGGTCATCCCGACAGTTTTGGCCTATACAAAACAATGCTTCCCTAAACCCAAATTGAGACTCGCCCATTGATACTTCACATTTTCCGTAAATCCTGTGCCGTATAATTTTCAAATTTATTTTAAGAGTGTGACTCATAAGGCTTATAAGTCTATGTTCACTACGTTTTTTGACGTTATTCTTTTTTTGGCAGCGTAATAAATGTGGACTTAAGCCAGTCGATAGGGTATTTGCCGGTGTCGTAAATTGCATTTAATAAAGTTACCAATAAAGATGTTTTATTTTACGCATCCGTAAATAAAAAAATCTAGTTGTAGCAATAAAGCCGTTGTTGCGCACATTGCAAGTAGCGTAGCAACGTTGATAAAATCAGCTGTCATCGGCACCACGAGTTATCTTTATCGCTTATATCACTGGTCTACAGCATAAAAGCGCTTTTAAATAAAACTATATGGAATACGATGCGCTGAATTCAAATCCAATTTCAGATTTTTTTCCATCGAACTCAAATTTTTCTTTTATGTGCGTGGCAAATATTTTGCTCAAAATATGGTGGTTATGTTGATATATTTCATCATAACTTGAAAACGTCTTGACCGATTTTGGTGCAAGTACAACCAAAAGTTTAGGAAGAAAATTTCCTATAAATAACTTGAATAACATGAATTTTTATTTTCAACAGTTTCGGAGTTATTCACAACTTAGATGCAAAAAAAAAAAATATTTTTGCGCAAAATTAGAGTAATTTTTTTTTTTTCAAAAAGTCATAATAAATTTTTCAGAATTTAAGTTTAAGATTTTAAGCATTAAAATCAATCAATCAGGAAAATGAAGAAAAAAATTTAATTGTGGTTTCGAATGTTTAATAATAAAAAAGGCTTCGACTTCCCTCCAGACAACTCCATCTAAGAAATAAAATAGCCCCCCTGACCTTTCTCGCATACCTCTGGCGATGATGATAAACATCAGACGAATGATCGGGAAAGAAATTAGCAAGGATCTTCACTACTACAGAAAAAAATAAAAATAAAAAAAAATAAAAAATCATATGGAAGCTACAGCGGATTATTCACCTACTAAGCTTGAAATATTAAACTGATTAAAGAAACTGAAACAAAGCAATAGATGCTTTGTGGAAAGCCAATATGCTCCCTAGAGGAGTGACGGAAAAAACAAAAATCATAAAAATTAAATGCAGGTATCTAACTTTGACCAAAATTAGCGAAAAATGTTTTCTTGCAAAATTCGAGGAATTTTTTATCTTTTACTTCCAAAAATTATATGCATTTAAATTAAAGCCAGATACGTAACCTATAAAGGGATGTTGCTAACTTCGACAAAAATTTTGTAATAGATTATTAGGCAACACAAACATAATGCAAGGAAATATCTGGTAGTAAACAGTACATACGCATATATGTATGTCTTTCTTTGATGAGTAAATAAAGAGTCGCCATTCCTCAGACTTTTCAGGGAAACCCAGCTTTCGCAATAGTCCGCATCATCAAAAAATACTAAATCGCCATCTTTGCTAAAATAGGCCAGAAAATCTGCTTATCTATATCGAAAATTTGAAATTTTATTGTCCTTATCCAACAAATCCCATTGCTGTAATCTTGACGCAAGAAGTTCTGACTTTGATTTTGAGAGTTCTAAGTCTCGCACAAGATAATTCAAGTGAGACTGTTTTATAAAATGAGGTCTTCTCGATATGCAGATGAAGTAGGACCTATAGACGCGTAACTGGTTTCATTCAGA
Organism: Wohlfahrtia magnifica; assembly: GCA_023159175.1. Classification (NCBI taxonomy): domain Eukaryota; kingdom Metazoa; phylum Arthropoda; class Insecta; order Diptera; family Sarcophagidae; genus Wohlfahrtia; species Wohlfahrtia magnifica. Next base: position 208,440 of record JAKWBJ010000001.1, on the reverse strand, counting down.
ACAGGAAAAACCTCTTCTTCGTTAACCATTTCGTGACGTTTAGGAGGCATTAGAGGTAAAGAAACATTACTGTTTCGGAGAACTAGTCGTCGGGCAGATGAAATGTTCGGATATATGATTTTGTTCTTATTTTTTCTCGTAAATCCCCGTGTAGCTTTCATGTAGCTTGTGGTTCACTACATATCACTGATTTCATAAATGAAATGATCTTTTTATCGTAGTGCAGACAACCTCTTAAAGCTCTTGCACAGGTATTACAACATATTTTTGGCAGCCAATATTTGTTTCTTTCATCGCTAGGAAATCTAAAGTAATGTTTATAAGCATTCTTAATTTGGGAAGTTATTGTATGGGGTTGTAATTTTAAAATTAGTTCCCTACAGATGTAGCAAAACCAATCTGGAGAATTTTTGCAAGTTCAAGCCCTTGACACACTGTAATCTAAAACAAAAATCCATTATAAATATGCTAACTCTACGTATAAGTTTTATAAAACACTTACCATAATAAAAATATATAAAAGGAAATGGTCCTTAGAGTACATTTCAATATTAACTTTTGGTTTTGATAAAATCGAATATCGGATGGGATTTGTCTTTTCGGTTTCGCAAACAAGGGTTGAATGATGAAAAAAATTGTGTTATCTTACTTAAAAGTACATATTGTACTGGGTTTTTACCTCAATAATAAAAAGTCTTATTCTTAGAATATTTTTGACTTGTCATAGCCATAAAAAGTGAACCCTGCCTTTATGTGTTATTTTACTTTCAACTCACACCTGGCTTTCATTAAAATGCTTAAAATGTAAAATTTATATTCCACTAATTTTGCAATAAAAAAATTTTTCGCTAATTTTGGTCAAGCTTAGGTACCTGCATTTAGTTCTGAATAAAATCAGCAATAGCCAACCGATGTTCAAGATTTAAAGCTTGTTTTATTCTCAATATTTTGAGCTTTAATTCTCCTTTAAAACTCCGAAACTGTTGATAATACAAAAAAATGATGTTCAGGTGATTTATGGGAAATTTTGTACCTGCATCAAAATCAGTCAAGTCGGTTTCAAATTGTGATTAAATATATTGACATAACACCCATATTTTGGGCGAAAAATTTTCCGCGCCCATAAAAAAAATTTGAGCCCGATGGAAAAAAACTGAAAACGGATTTGAGTTCAGCGCATCAAAATCATAGTTTTATTTAAAGGCGAGAACAATTTTTGTTTTTTGTAGACCAGTGTATTCAGTCCGAGTTCATAATGCACCTCTGTCCCATTTTGTGATATGAATAACTTCATATTAAATAGAAAACTTTTTAGCCTCTACTGAAAATTTGAAAATTATGAGTTGGCTCACTTTAGTTGTACAAGGGCGTTGTATTTCTCCATGAATTTTCAAACCTCAGTAAAAAGTCAATTTTTCTAAATTTACTAGTAAATCGAGTATACCTTCGTATAGATTATGAGCAATTTTTTACTTTCGTTTTCATGAAATTGAGAGTGAACCTTGTCACTAAACAAAATTCGATATTCGATATTAATCTTAGTAAGTGTAAAGGCTGTTTGCTAGTATGAAATGAGTTGTATTTTGTAAAATTCTACAGGTTGTTCCAAAATAGAGAATATTAATCTTAGTAAGTGTAAAGGCTGTTTGCTAGTATGAAATGAGTTGTATTTTGTAAAATCCTACAGGTTGTTCTAAAATAGAGACCAACCTGCTGCGCTTTATGTGGAATTAATTTGTTGCAGTCTTACCTATACATGTCTCAAAAATTACTCACGGTATCTATAAAGTTGAGGCCAATCTAGTAAGAAGAGCTGTCTTAAAAATAGGGGTGTAAGATCGATTATAAAAACCGATATCTCGATATTTGTCCGATGTTTTATTTTTCTATCATTTAATAACTAAGTATGAAATCAGAAGAAGTGCCAGAAATTTTAACACAGTAAATAACAACTACCCGGTAGCGAACGTCATAGTGAATCATCGTGACAAAAGCTGACAATAATAGTACATTATCATTAACAAACGATAAATTTTCTTTGGTGTCATACACGACTTTTAAAAAATTGTCAAAATTTGTACAGCTGACGAAAGAGAATTTTATTTAGCAGGTGTCCTTGTATTAGTGAGCCAATATCATTACTGTTTAATTCGTTAACGGGGTAGCAGACAAAATCCTGCAGCTTTCATACATATCACTCTCTTTGTTTGATCCATTGTCACGAGATTAAAAAACGAAATTTTCAAAGTGACAATGTCATTCAAGAACGCTGCTGGGTAGATGAATTAAACAGTGCAAAAATGTATTCAAATAAACAAAAGTGTACAGAGATCGACATCGATGTTTTTCAATTTGTGAACGATACACCGATGTTTTGTAAACACTCACAACCAGTCGAAATATTGTGTGAAACTTGTGGTATGAATTTTTGGTTAAAATAGGTTTACTTTTCGCCCATAATGTTTTTCGGCAAACCTTTCCGAAAAAGGCTAGTATGACGTTCTATTACACAAGAATTAATACTTTTACGTCGGTCTCTGCAAGATAGCGGATGCTCGTTATTAAAATGAGTACTACGTGATAAAGCGCATATTTTTAAGTCAGAATATTTTAATATGGCGAATGCATCTTAAGATGGGGCGCAAATGTAGAAACTAATATGGGCTTTAAGTATAATCGAGGCTGCTGTGAATGATATTGGTAAGAATTTTTGGGAATTTTTTTGTTTGTGTAATTCTAGCCAATTTAGATTGGTTTTTGCTTCACACAGCAGGCGTTGACGTCCAGTAGAACTAGCCTGCAATAAAAAAGGATTTGTGATGTTATTTAAAATTTTTAATAATAATATCATCGGACTTGAAATATTATTGGTCTTGACAGAAGAGAGGACTTGGCCCTATGGTCAATTAAATACAAAAAGAATCTTGGAAATATAACTAAACTTAGAAATACTTTTCTTTTGTCTTATTAGATTTAAGAAATTAGTGTTCAATTGGTTACTAACGGCATTTTTGCTATCATTGCATCCATCTACTGGTAGCCATGAGTATGATGACTTAATTGAATGAGTTCCTTAACCCAACATTTAAATCTTTTTACTTTCCTTCTTTTTATTTCTCATTTTGTTCCCCATAATTATTGCACGGGTTCAGTTTTTTCTCTTTTTTTATAAGATATGCATAAAATGATTAGAAGAACATGCTCAAAAGATGAAATTCGTGTGTATTATACACAGTATTTAAGAACCGCACTTGAAAAAAAGTACTTGTCAAAGTATTTAAAAAACAAAAGTAACAAAACGAAAAAATAAAACTGACACCAAAAAGTAACTCTTAAACATTTTCTTTATGGAAAATTAAAATATATAAAAATGAGAAGAAAAAAATAAACAAGAAAAATTAAACAAATTTACTTGAGAATTTGTCATACAAAACCATTACTACTACTGGCTGGCAGGCAACATTTAGCCACATACTATACTTACACGGATACTTACTTGCATACATGCAACATAAGCCACTCAAGTGAAGTGCCACAAAATAGAAAAAAAAAACTGAAATAAAAACAAAAATAAGACATAACCAAAACGTCCAAAAAAAGGAACGAAAAAAAAATGGGGAAAACATAAGAATCATTAACAAAATACAGCAAATGAACGAAAAAAAGTGGGAAAAAAATATTGTGGAAGACAAAACTTAAGCAGGCACACCCACACCAAATTTGCATTAAAATAATACACACACACGCTTCCAAAACCATATAAATACCCATAAGAACACTGGCAAACACGAGCGGGTATGTATTATAGACTTAGAACACTGGTTGTGGCAGCAGCCAAGTACAAACAGCAGTCATGACTCTCTGCTACTATACAAAAACGGACGAACGACAGACGTACCAGACAAATGGTTTGAAAAGAAATAAAAAGAATTATAAATAAAATTCAAATGAAAATATTTCCAAATAAATTTACTTTATTCTTTTACATTGTAAATAAAAAATACATTTTGAGTCGGTCAAAAGCGGCTATATAAGACACTACATAGTAATCCAGTTGCAACATATAATTTTACCAAGAAAAAAGCGGGCAATTGAGTTATTTTCAAAGTATCTAAGCCTATCACCAATTTAAAGACTTATATTATCTTTTATATAAGTATTTTGAGGGCTTGACCCATATATATACCGATATTAATTGCGCTAAATTTTGGCGATCATAACACGTCCCTATTTATGGGATGTACTTTAATTTTTTTATTTAATTTTATCCTACAGATCGGTATTTCTCAAGAGGGCCCACAACGTATATTACGTGGTCACAGAAAAAATTTTATAATTTGTTGACCACAAAAACGTTTGAAGTGATCCACGAAACAGTGTATGCCACTTAAAATCGTACACTATGGTTTTTCTACAGTATTGTTTCATCTTAGGCCATTTATGTTTTGAAAATTACACAAGTAAACAAAAAATATTTTATTTCTTGTACGTGAAAAAAAAACATATGTATTTTTAAGAAGGAATACCAAGGGTAGTTAATTACCACTTTTTGTTTGTTCAGCTATAAGACACAGTTTTATGATTGACAAGTTTTCAATTTTCACCTACATACTCTAGTATAGTATTACTTAAGTAGTTGATATCAAGTAAATTCGAATTCGAACCGAGTTCTTGATACATAGAAATACTTAAAATTAGTTATTTAATTAATTTAAACCAATTGTATTTCGCATAAGCAAAATATACTTTGCAGCTTTAAAAATATTTTAATCAATATTAATTTGCAATTACATTTAGTTTTATAATTGTATAAAATTAAAATTTGGTTTACTCAATAAAATATGATCTAGAGCGTGCATAGTGAACCCAAATCGGTCTTGCTATGTTTACGGTAAAGTTGTTTATGCCAAGCAAACATTCCCTATCACAAAAAATGTTCAAAGTGCTTATTTTCATTAGTTTATTCGGTGTAGCATCAAGACAAAAGGTGGATTCCTCATGTGATTTGTACAAATGGTAGGTTGATCCTTAGCTCCTAGTATAACGGTAAAAATAGATCTCTGAAATTTGGTAAGCCAATGAGCTGAAGAAAATCTACTAACCACTGAAGATATTAAAAGTTTTATCGATTTATTTAAAGTATTCCACTACAGCAGGGTAGAACAGTGTATTCCCTAAAATTTCTGAATCTAAATTAAAAGAGAGAGTATTTGTTGTTCTCAAATTAATAAAATAAAAAAGTTTTAGAAAGAAAAATAAGAAGTTGTTACGTATATGTACGTAACACTTGGGTATTCTCAATATTTTATTTTTTTATTATCTCTACCGCGTTGTTGGGAGCCTTTGTGTTATACCTACATTTTGACTTTGATAAGGAAACAAGTTAACCGTTCTCTACAGATACAAAATCCATATTTTTTAAATGATATTTTTATTAACTGCTGAGTTATTTAAACCAAATTTAGAAACTTCAACTTTAGCCATTCTCAAGATATACAATATATAGGAGGGGAGGTATCATACCCATCCATCCGATTCTGCCTACTTTTTTTAAGAAGTCATTTAGACCAAATTTAAAAACTTCCATTCTGAATATTCTCTAGATATACAAAAATTAATATTTACTTTGTATGGGAGCTGCTACTCCCACTTATCCAATTCGGCCAAATTTTTAACTGATGATTTGTACTGAGCACAGAACTACCACAAAATTAAGAAACTCTCACTATTACCGTTTTAAAAATATAGACACATATTTTAAATTTTTATGTGGGCGTGGCGCCGCCCAGTTGAAAAAGTATCCGCAAAAGTACAAAAGAAAGAAGAAGAAAACTTAAAAAATTAAAACGTGGTCATATTAATAAATAAAATAAAAGTCACGAAGCGTAGCATATACTATACACGGAAAGTTACTAATCATAAGGCGTGGAATATTATCCCGAGCTAAGCTAAGCCGCGTTCTATTTTTGAGTGTAATCAAAACATGATAGATAGCTAGATAGACTAGATCAAAATGAAAATGCATACATAATTGGCACAGGCGAAAATAAATAGTGGTTTTCGATCTTTACTGGGCTTTTAGATGCTTCTCTACGAAATGCAGTACTTTTGCGTACTGCTAAGTACTTTTTCGTACTGCAATTGTAGGTGTTAGAGAAGCTAAAGACCATCACGAAGTTATCGTCGTGTACTCAAGAAAAAGTGATGGTCTTAATCATTTTATTGCAGAAACAATAGAAAACACGACGCCGCTGTGCAAGTATCAATCGTCAATCATATCTTACTTCAATGTGTAAAAAGTGCGACGTTGGATTCAGTCTCAAATGTTTTAAACAGTACTATTTTTACGAGCAACAGCAAAAAATTTTAAATTTTTTTTTTCTTTTTTAACTAAAATTTTACATTTTTTAAGCTGAATGACTAATTTTAATTTACAAAATTGTGTAGTTTTCGGTAAATAAGGAATTTTTTAAATTCTTTGTTATGAATAATGTTAATTTTACTTGGAAAACATGAGGGCCAAAAAATTGTGGAAACAGCCCACTGTTACATAAATATATGTATGTATGGCTTCTAAAACACCTTCCAGCCCAAAAACGAAAAGTTTTCCAATATTATTAAAGTTGTATATCTAATTTCAAAGTCCACGCTTTTATTTTATATAGAACGCTGTGGACACTAATGGGTTAAAAAATACAAAAAAAAGCGGATAACAAATAAAATTAAAAAATATTTTAAATCAAAGTTAAGTCATAATGAGAAGCGCTAGATAATCAGAAAACTAAAGCGTAGTCTTAGCTTTTAGTCCCAAAATTAGTCAGCGAATTGAAAGTACATTTAGAAAGTAGGCGCTTCTGCAGTTCAAATATTCTTCATTCATAATACCATCATAGACGAATTAATGGAAACAAACCGTGTATTAGTGACCAAAATAGACTTAGAAGACTGTTGTTTACCAATGACGATCTCAAATAGTCAACTCTGGAACGATATAACATCCATTGAAAAGCCGCAATTTAAAATATTTTGTTCTTATGGAAAACAAATAGCGTGGAGAAATCTCAATAAAATAATGGAAAATTCCAATATGCGATCCATTGTGAAACATGGTGGAATATCAGAAATGGTTTGGGGTTGTATATCAGCTGTTGAAGTGGTTAACTTAGTATTTGTTGAAGGCAATATGTATGGAATTGTCTTTCAGAGAGTTTTAAAGAACAAGTTTTAAAAGAACGTGTGAAAAAATGGATACATCGAACACTTTTAAGTCGTACGTCAATAACGATTTAAAGCAACCTTCTTATGTTGGTAGGCTCCAGACGTTATATTAGTGTCTAGAGGTAATTCAAACGAGGTCTTAATCACCAGCTATGAGCGCTATAAAACATCTGTGGAAAATACCAGACAAAAAATTAGGGGCTACCATATTTACCATAAGGGTTATACGGAAAAGTGTACAAGATGAACGAAGTAAAATAACTCCTTAAGCCTGCAAAATTCTTGTAGAGTACATGCCAAGAAGGCTCTAAAATTTAGGAAAATCGATTGTAAGTAAATATTTTATTCCCAATAAAGCGAAAACACTTAGTTTTGAAAATAAAATTTTTTTATTTTAATTGTATGTAATGGGTATCACAAAAAAGATATTTTTTTCAAAATTCGTATCAGTATAATACGCTCTCTTGAATTTTCGGCAATTACAGCAAAAAAATAATTTTAAAAACTAGGTATTTTCACTTTATTGAAAATAAAATATATGTTTACCAACCGATTTTCATAAATTATGGTTTATTTTATATATGTGATATGCAACTTTATGAATAAATAGTGAAACTTTGCTTCTTCCTATTTTATGTGAATTTTTAGAAGTCAAAAATTCCATAATTTTTCCAATAAACATTTTTTTCTATAATTTGTTTCTCAATGTCTTCAAAAATATTGGTTATATTAAAAAATGATATTAGAATGACTTAAAGCTGGTATAATTTGGAATTTTTTTAACATATGGCTTAACGAAATCGAATAAGATATTTCCAAGTTATCATAAGATGTATGAAGCAGCCTCTTTAAAAATCTCATATTTAAGAAAAAAATTCTAAATAAGCTTATCCATAGAATCTGAAATGCTGATGATTTTTGAAGATAGGCGATCAAAGGTATTTTTGCTTGTTGCATAGCGCAATTTCAGCGCCTACACCGCTTTCTATTTCTGGTATTTATACATCTGTAAAGCACACTTGGTTCCAATTGAGATTGATTAAATACTCGTGGTTGGAGGAAGTACAGAGCTCAATGCCCCCTTTCCGTCATAGCCCTTTCGTGTTATCAAAGGACTCTCCACATCAATTAAGGCACACTGTTCTATTTCCTTAGCAGGAAAATCATTTTCTCTCTGTATATCCAGACCCTAGCAATATGTAAATTGGGTTTGTCGTGGGACTTATGAATCAATACGACTTTGGTTGTTCGCTCAATTTTTTGCCCATTTGATTTTATTAAGGCTAAAGCTTACTCTAAACTTCAGGATAGTTTGTCCATCGTACCCATATAATACGAGTGCATTCGTTCACATTTTGGACAAGAAATTATTGCTGTTTAACGTTATGACGTGTTCTGATACAGTTTCCATCATTAGCTTCTCTCAGTGGAGAATTCAAAGACGATAACATTATAGCATATGTTGAGCAGTTGAAACAACTGCATAATATTATGTAACACTGATCTAATGATTTTAAAATCATCGATGTGACAAATTGGTTGATGAAACAATTATTAGTCTACAATGCGATATTACAGCTCAAGCTACATAAATGTAAATCGAATTAACAAAAGTTTTGGATTTGTAGTGAAAATGCTAGTAAGTTTCCCTTGCTTTGAGGGAAAGCAAATCTATTTGTTATCAAAAGATTGAAATCCGCTCGATATTGAACTGACAATAATGGAGCCTAATTAAGGATCTCACTAAATACATCTTCTTAATGAGAACCTGCACTAATTTTTCTGTATATGAAATAAATACATTTGTTTTACAAATTGGAAGGGTGGCTCGCATGCAAACATTTTTTTTGAGGGGCCACATTGTCAAAAAGGTTGAGAACCACTGCTATAGATTATACAGGAAAAAAGGAGAAGCTCGATGGGTATCAATATGGGATACCCCATAGGAAAGAACAAAATGTTGGTTGAGGTAGAATTTACTCAGCTATGGGAACAGAATGAACATGCGAAGAGCATTGCTCTGAGTCTATAGATATTATCAAAAGTGAATGTGGATTATATTTTTTTATACGTGATATCAACACAATCCCAAAAAATATATTTTTAAGCACCTACGCTGCTAGTAGGGTATAATTATTAACGAATCAATTGAAGTGTGTGTATTTGAATTTAAAAACTACCCAACATACCATAAAACGATCCAACAACAAAACAATTTGAGAATATGCTTACGAAAGTAGTAGTTTATAAAATTTTCTAAATATCGTTTAAAAAACTGTTTTTAAAATTCTAATTCACAAGAAGATTTCAGCAGTGCTTGAGAAACTGTTACTATATGAAAACGTTTCCAAAGAACGCTTATATTGGTAATAATTAATGTTTCTTTGAAATTCGATTTTATTTTTAATTTTTAATTATGTGAAGAAATTGGAAATCGACAGATTTTGAAATTGAACGGAACTTCCAATAGTCCACATATAATTCATAGTTACTTCTATTAAAATAAAAACTTTAAAACACATTTGTACTTTTAAGCTTTTAAAAAAAGATTGTAAAAATATTGTGGAGTGTAAACTTTCCTACATAAAGATTAAAACAATATTAATTTCGTAAGCTTATTCTACAATTACAAGAATAAGAATAAGCTTAAAGTTATTTTACACATATAAGATTTGCACGAGCGTTCTGTTTTAAAATCGTTTTTCAATATTTTCTAAAGTATTTTTCAAGTTTGAGGCTTATATTAGTACCGTTATTATAACATTATTCTTAAACCATTTGGTATGCTGGGTATTTTGGTCTTCAACTGTAGGTCAATAACCTTCAAAACATTTTGTAATTGAAACGTAAAAACAGAAAACCAACGAACAGGCGAACAAATGTGACAACTTTTTCTATAAATTTCGTAAAAAAATGACGAAAAACGCATGAATTTGCTAAAGAAAAGTTACAAAGGCAGTAACATTTCGTAAATGATGAATTGGTTGAGGAGACATAAAGAATTTTAAGTTGTAAAAAGTGTTTAAAGGGGAGAAATGTCACAGCTAGAAAGAATATTCACTTACTCTGTTAAATAAAAAGAAGCAGAAACTTTGCTATGCTGGCAGCACTTTAGTCACCCAATGAAAGAGAAGAAAGAATAAACGAAAATTGTAATAATTTTTATTCGAGTAGTCAGAAACGAGTTAAATAATTAAGTCTTGAAAAGAATACTTTCATATTAAAATTACTATATAGACCTGAGATGACTGTCCCAAAAACGTGAATAGATGACAAGGAAGTTGAACTGACGCTGTTCGGTGTCGATTTAAGTTAGTTACTGCCTGTCCGCATATTTGATATTTTCGTTTGCTGTCTTAGAATAAATCCGCTATTTCGGAGCTTTAAAGAAGGACATCAAAGCATTAAATTCTTGAAACGAAAACAAGCCAACTGTCGACTTCTAATTTACAAGGCTTAAGTAAAATTTAAAAGCTCAAGGAAACTAGATATAATCTGAAAGGAATACATTGTTTTGTATGTTACTTTGACACATTAAAAAATATTTGAGGAGGTCCATAACAAAACGCAATAATTCCGTCAACACAATTTTTTGGATAAACGAAAAAGTTTAAATAAATTAAGTAGGATATATATTTTTTTAAAACCGTTTGTTGGGGTATAATAGTTTTTAAGGAACAATATAAATCACAAATAAATAAATTATTTTTTTAGTTATTTAAATAACAAATTTGGACATGTTGCATTTGTTCAGCCGCATAGTATTTATTATATTTTGCTATGAACCAGATGGATATGTCGCGTTTTGGTATAAGCTATGGTTGGATTGTCGCTTTTGGCTTTGAACAAAATTTCAATTATATCTCTTAGATTTTTTGAGTTGCATAAGTTTTATAGGAAAATAACAAACTCTTTTATCATATCAACGATATTTATTATATTCAAATCCCTACATTGCATAAAAGCATTAAAAAACCAACATTGTGTTACACTCTCATTTCAGTGTCCTCCTCCAAACAATCACATAACGTTATATCATCTGTTAATTTGTCACAATATTCTTGCTGGTCTAAAAATTTATATGAATAATATTCTAACTCCGAAATGTTTGTACACTGTTCGCCATAATGTTTTGCCAGTAGTTTAGGTAGCACTTTTTCTCTTCTGAATTAATTGTAAAACCAAGAGAAATTCCATCAAGCAAACTGGAGGGGAGGGTATTTTGCCTCTTTTAAGATATCTGGTAAATTTTTCTTTGCCTTCAACTTTGTAGATTTAATTGCTTTTTCTGATTTGTGGAGAGTTTAAAATAAATTCTTTTCATATTCTGTATGCCGGTTATGGGGCGATAATATTCTGACAACATTTTTAAATACTTAAGGTGCCAATCCTTTCCTAAAATCTTAACTTGCCCATGCATAGAATAAACTTCGTGGTAACCTCCTTTGACAAAAAGAATAGTATTTATTTTAAACTCTATTAAGCAAGAAATTGTGACATCAAACAGGAATATATAACTCTACCTGCTTTAATTGTTTTGATGCTCTGTTTAACATCCAATGCATTAAAGCATGTATGATGTGCATATTTTTATTTTATCTACCAAAACCGTCGAAGAATAATCGTCAGATATCCATATCCAACAGACTTCGTGCATCGAAATGTTTCGATAAAGCAGAACCAACGCAGACAGCAGCTTGATCTTCCGTCCAGGTATAGAGTATAGTAGACAATTTGCTTGAATAATGGTGCGGGGCAGTGGTTGGACTTGCTGCATAGCGAAACACAAGTTTACAGATCTAGCAGGCTCATATCTTGCAATTTCATAAAAAGAGTTGTGAATCGTTTGTTGAGCCATTACCTGCTGTTTTAACTCCATATTTGTTATCAATTGGATTTTTTGTTTACTTAATACGCATTGAACACACACACCTGTCGCAAGGGAAGAGAATCCTATGTTAAGAGTATTATATTATGTTATATTATATTCCAAAATATGTTGTCTTAATTTTCATAGAATTGTTTTCTAAATCATTATAAATCCAACATAATTTCTTTATATTGAGTTCTGGTTCTCTTAACATAAATATGTAATTGATTTTCAGCCTTTGAAAATGAATCGTCGGTTTCACAGACCAACGTGCGGGTATGTTTTTTGTAAAAGGTACACCATTCGCAAATCGCTAAATAAGAACTGTGGTAATAATAACTTTAATAAAATTCTTACCGTTTTACAGTTATTTTAGAAAACCCATAACAAGCAAATTATTTTTACCATAGAATTTTAAACAATTTCTAGAAGTTGCTTATTGCATAGATATGGAAATGTTTCATTTTGTTCTGAACCATTATCCTTTGCATTGAATTACATAAAAAATATTGATCATTTGTTTGTTTCATAACAATGGTTTAGATTTTAATATGTAGAATAAAAGACAAAAAAAGTAGAATTATAGCGTTTTGTTATAGACCTCCTCAATTGATCTGTGCCTTCCGCATTTTGTAGAGCTTTATCAGTACTTGAGCAGTGCTTGAGACTTACTTGGTACATAACGATAACGACATTTGTAAACACTATAAGATCTCATCCAGTCAATATTTTGCTTTTTTAAATCTGCCGGCACAATTCGATGGTCGTAAGCCTTTAACCTTTAATAACAGCAGCCATTACAAATGATAATAATTTACTGTTACTGCCATCATCAGCCAGAGAGTTCGATTTTGTTCCAATCACTTTCATATGAAACCAACTGGAATAAATGTAGCACAGATAGAGTCAGGGGGAGAGGTAACCCCATATAAAGCAAATATTAATTTTCTAATACTATTACACTGATTGCGATAAAATACTATATAAAAATGAATGTGTGTTGTTTGAAGAAAGTACTATTTGAAATGTTTGAATTTGGAACGAAAGGGTAAAAATGAAGAAAAAGGATAAATAATTTAATAAGATAATTATTAAGATGGGGGTAGCGAATCACGCCGGGTTTTATATAGTTTTTTATAAAGAAAAAACCTAAAGAAAAGCAAGTCTAATTAAATTTTTTATTCGGCTCTTGAACTCCAAGTTTTTACTGTTCATTTAAAGTTCAGTATCCCTTTAAACGCCAGCTCGCTCCACATTGAGACTCTGGCGTAGGTTTATATGATCATACGGCTATCTTACGACTATATTCTGAAATGTGTTCTATTCGATTAATCGATCAGTTTTAAACACTAATGTCAAACAAACATTTTTGGCTTAATAGAAAAACTTCTAACAACTGTATGGTATGACAGAAGAAGAAAAGCCAGACTTTTTCGTTTATTTCATTTTTAAATAAAAATACAAAAAAAAAAATAATGAAAAAACTCTTCAAAAGTAGTCATTGTCGAGAGAGCTGGAGAGTATTAGGCAATGAAGCCATAAACATACAAGTTAATGACGTTGACGACAAGTTGCAACAATAACGACGACTCGACACAACCACTTGACGCTTCCGTACTATGAAGCATGTGTATGCTTGCTAGTAAGAGTAGTCAGTCAGGAAGAGATGTGTGCGAGTATTAGTGTGAGTGACAGTATTTTGGTACACATGAACATGTGTAATCAAATATCAAATGTGTCGTTACAACAGAGGTGGGCTTACAGTATTTTACGAAGTACTTACTCCTTAAAATGATTATCACAATATACGTATATACGTATATCTGGAGTTATGGCTTATAAAATGAGACACATTTTAGATCTTAATCAAGTGTTTTCAATAAAGTTTTGAGTCAGAGGTTGGTCAGATCTGCTCACTACTTCGTCGTGCATTTATAAAAAACAATTCATTGAGTTTTTCTGCCAAACATTTGTAAATTCTTTCTAATTTTTCTTTCTGTCTCTACAAAAAAAAAACTTTTTTGATACTCATGGCAGGTAAGTAGTATCAGGTACAAGTGTTTTTCACATTTTTATACATTCGGGACTTCTTTTGATTGTTGTATGATCTGCAGTGTAGCATGGGTTGCATGTTTAATTTACAAGTATACGCGGGTATGAGAATATGAATGATTTTTTTATGCATTTTTTGTGACAATTTTTGAGGTGCATTTAGTGAGAAAGAAAGACGACTTTAGCTCATTACATTTATTGATGCAGCATTTTTCAGCATTTTTTTTAAGTTTTCAATGATGTGTCTGTCAAACCCATACCAAAAATTAACGAAAAAAAAGAAAAATATGAAAATCCCTAAAGTCAGAAGAAGAGAGAATTCGTTTATTTGTACGTGTAGGGAAATACGTACAAAGTCATCACCATCTAAAGCGGTAGCAGGCAGCAAAGGCTGCACAAAATTAAACACATCATTACGGTATAGCCAAAGCAATAAAGCCCGGCTATGTTTTTCGTTTCGCTATTTTTTTTATTTTTTATGTTTTTTTTTTTGTTGCTATTTTCAGATGTTGCAAAGACTGGTACTGGTACATTTAGCAAATGTTTCCTGTGTTAAGTACTATTACAGCAACTTTTTTATTTTGTAGATTTTTTTTTTTCCTAATACTGCTACTCAACTTGACGACATCACATCATAAATTTGACACCTTTACCCCATAGCTAAAGTTAACTTTCATATGGTCGTTACTACAGTGGCACGCAACGAATGTTTTAACATTTTTGTAATGTTTGATTTTTACTGCTCATACAGACGCAACGGTATACAGTGAAATAAAAATTTAAAAGCAAGGAATGCTACGATTCTTATTTAAAAGGCAACAGCGAAATTGTGAACCATGATATAAGAAATAGAAGGTAGTTCCACTCAAAATTGTTTGACAATAAACAAGACTCTTGAAGTTTGTTTTATATGTAAACATTTAAAAAAACGTTGCCACATGCAGAAAAAGGATCAATATTCCCAGAAATTTTTCACAATTTTGTGTCATTTAATCAAGATTTTAAATTTAGAATATTATTTAGAATTTTGCAGCATAAGTACCAACGTTCATTTTGAATATATAATGTATGTATGTTTTCCAACCCAGGCTATTTCAGAATAAATACTAAAAGATATGTATTGAAATGGAGTATTTTAAGGTTTTATTAAAGATTTGTCTTAACTTGTTTTTGCCTTATATTACGGTTTAATAATCGAATTCGCAAAAAAAAAAATTATGTGGAAAATGGGATTTTGTGAGCAGGGTATTGTAGCATAAATTGCAACATAAATGTCAGTTCGCCTTTATTGTCAAATGGTAATATGTCAAGAATATTAGAGAGTGGCACTACCTTCTATTTTCTTATATCATGAAGTGAACTGTGTTTCAATATAGTCGGTAATATAAAAATATATATTGTTACGAAAAAAAACACAGTGTCACCCTGTAAAATTGGCAGCACTGCCACATTGACCACCTTCACGTTACATTTGAATTAACGGATATGAAAATAGAAGATGGTCGATATTTCCTGAACTTTCCAAACTGTAGGCAATTAGGTATATAAGGAGACCGTTGCCAACGGAATTAGTTATCGTTTTGCTGTCGTAAGATAAAAACGTGTTTAAGCAGAAATAAAGGTGTTGTATAAGCGAATATTAAGTTGTTGTAAACTGTATAAATGTTATTGTATAGTAAATCTAAATATAACTGTAACAACAACAAAAGTTGTGTTAATTTTATTTTAACGCAATTTAAACGGACTCAAACGTTTTAAAAAGGTTAAAAGGTAACAATATGTATGTTATTTACCTGTTTGTGAGTCTAAATAAAACACAAAAACGATTTGAAGAACTTTTATCGTTTTATTCGCTTTGATACAGGCGTAGTTTAACAATAAAAAGGTATATAAAAATTGCTGAAAATGGGCTTAAAGATAAAAAACAGAAGTGGCTAAAAATGAGGTGTTTCGTCTTCTTATCTTCCTATATCGGCTGATTTTTTTAGTAACTTTCTTTGTGGCAACACTGTTTTTGGCAGCTCAGCTGTTTTCGCGTAACATTGTACTGTCAAACATGTTCAGTTTGGTCTATAATTTAACCATGAATCGACTTACAAACGAACAACGCTTCCAGTTTATTGTATTTTATTATCAAAATTCATGTTCAATTACGAAAGTGCATCGTGCACTTTCCCATTTTATGGTCAGCTCATTTCTGGTTGAACGGATACGAGAGCAAGCAAAATTTCCGTATTTGGTGTGAAAAGTATCCAGAAGCCTTGCAAGAACTGCCAATGCATCCCAAAAAATGCACTGTTTGATGTAGATTATGATTATTATGTGAGTAGCGAGCGCTACCGTGCAATAATTACAAATTCTTTTTCCCAATATGGAAGAGTTTAGTGAGCAGTTCATTTCCTGTTTGTGGCCTTTAAATTGGCCGCCTAGATCGTGCAATTTAACGCCTTTAGACTATTTTTTGTGGGGCTATGTTAAGGCACAAGCCCGCAACGGTTGACGCACTGGAAACCAATATTGAAGAACTTATTAGTGAGATATCGGCCGATATGTTGTAGAGAATGTACAAAAATTGGACCCAACATATGAACCGTTGAGGCGTGAAATAATTTTTACACATTGAATTATATGGATCGTTTTATCGACTCAAATAAAGATTTCATACACTTCTCTTAATTGTATGTGTTTTTTTTTTATTCAAATCCGAAAACTCTTAAAAAATCATCCGATATATAAATATGAGTGTGTGTTTGTATATATGTATGTTTGTTTGTTTGTGCCTTATAGATAGCTGAACGATTTTCATGACATTTTCAAACAATGTAAATTCCAAAAATTCCATCTGGGCGGTGCCACACCCATATAAAGTACATATTTTCTTGTCTATATTCTCAAAATAGTAACAGTAATAGACTGTACACTTAATCCAAATAGATTGAGAGTCAATACAAATCATCAGTTGAAAAGTGTGCAAAAACGGCTAAGTGGCCATGGTACATACCTCCCATACGGAGTAGATATTGATTTTTGTATATTTTGATAACAATTAAAGCTGAAGTTTCTGAATTTGATATGCATGACCTTACGGTCAATACAAATCAAAGTGGAAGGAATTTAATTAGTGCGCGTGGCATGACTCTTACACATTAAACATTAATTTTCGTATATCTTGAGAATGGCAATAGAAGAAGTTTCTAAATTTGCTTCGAGCAACGTCGTGGACAATACACGTCATCAGTCAATAACTACGCGAAATTAGATAAGTGGGCGTTTCGGCATCCATTCATATTTAATACGGAATTTTTTGTCAGCACTGCTAGAGTATGCCCACAAGGAGGGGTCCTATCGTCCTAGTTGTTGATAAACTTTTAAGAACTCTATCTATGGCGGGCATTGACTGCCTGGGCTATGTTGATGACATTGTTCTGATAGCAAGGGTAGGTTCGAGGTAATCATACAGAGGGGACTTTGAATAGTGAATCGGTGGTGTGGGAGATAGGGCTAAGCATTAACCCGGGCAAAATAGTACCATTCATTAGAAAAAAAAACTTCCTAGGTGGAGGTGTATTCAACTTCTGGATGAGGAAATATCACCAAGGAAGTAGGTTAAATATGTAGGAATAATACTGGATAGTAATCTGACACGAAAATCTCAAGTGGAGTCTGACTCAAGAAAAAAGAGGATCATGAAACCATATGACTTTAGCAAATGCTTCAGGGGCAAGACTGAGTAATAGGAGTGAGTGGAAGGGCTTGGAGACTGCATATTCCTTTAGAGAAGGGACCACGGATGGGTCAAAGATAGAAAGTGGTACAGGCGCGGGAGTGTTTGGCCCTAGGAGAAAATATTCGGAATCTATGGGAAACCTCGCCAGCATATTTCAGGCTGAAGCTTATGAGAGATATGCTCAATTTAACCTGGAGAGAAAACATAGAGGACAGGACATAGCCATACTATCTGATAGTCAGGCCGCCATTCGAGCACTTGGCTCCTATGAGGTTGACTCAGGGCTAGTTTGGGAATAACTTGGTGAACTGTACCAGCTGGGCAAGGACAATAGGGTCAGCTTATGCTGGGTCCCGGATCATGTGGGAATTCCGGAAAATAAAAGGACCGATGAACGGGCCAGAAATGGAGCTTCCACTTCACTTGTGGGGCCAGAACCCTTTTGTGGACTGAGAAGGGCGGCCTGGACATATTCAACAGAAATGAAGATAATGAAATAATGCGGGTACTCTTCTCTGGTCATACGGGTCTAAGACAGTTTAATCTTTTGTTGGGTAACTATAATAGGAGAAGATTTGAATTCTGCATAAGCGTGTCCAGGGACAACCTGAGGATACTGACCGGGCTTTTGACAGGTTATTGCAGGCTAAATGAACATCTGAGTAAAATGGAATTGGCCTCAAGTCCGATGTGCAGATTCTGTGATGTGGAAATCGAATCACCAGCTTATACTACATACATGTGAGGCATTGATGTACTCTAGCAGGAAATATCTAGGTGTGTGTCAGATACCGACATCCTGAATTTCGTCAGATCTACAAGGTTAGGAAAGATATTATAAGGAAACCCTATATAGATGGAGAGCTGTACAATAGATCGAAATGTCGCAGTACTTTCGTACCTCAATGATGATGATAATAATAATAATATATTTACATCAGCTAAAAATTCACCTGGAAAAAGCTATTTAAAAACAAACCCCAAAGCTCTCCGGGTTTACGCTATTACATAAATATAATAAAAAATAAATAAAATGGTATATTATAACTTTTTAAAAATATCTTTATTACTTAGAATTATTTTATAAAAAAGTCTTGAAACACCTAAATTAGTTTTTGAAACAAAATTTAAATGTCAGTTTAAATTTTTGAAAAAAGTCACACAGCATAAGCATGAGACATAGTTAAAGTGAGCGTTGCGTATACGCATTGCTGGGCTTTAATGAGTTAATAATATTGTTATATTTTAGCCTTTTTAAAAAGGCACGTAGTTGTTGATTTATTTTAGTCTCTTTATTTCCACACCAACTTTATACAGTAACTTATTTGTAGAGTATCCAACTTATTTATCTTGCACTTCATACACACATTAACTCAACACTTTATTTGGCGCTTGAGTATTAAATTACAACTTCACACAATGACTGCCAAACTATAACTAACTAACTAGACATAATACGCCGCCTTTTATATACATCATCAATAAGAACGAAAACAACAAAATATTAACAAATAATTGTAATGAAACAAACAACAAAACACTAACATAAAAAAATAAACACACACTTGACAATAATAAATTCGAATACGGGCAAGATTAAACATCGGCAAAATGAAGGACTGTTTGATCCATAGGGGAGAATTTAATTATGTGCCCTACTATTGGCAATAGTGCTTTTCCTTCCCCTCATTATTCCTTTCCAAACCTTTGGGTGCGAACCACTTGGAGGGGTTGCATTTTAGTTTAAGGCAACTCTGTAAATCAGCTGTTGTGGTAAATTAAATTTATTTATTTTTTGGTGTTAAAAATGGTTCGTCCTTAAAAAAAAAAAAATAGCGTCCTCTTTATTTATATTCAGGTCATTTAGTGAATCAATAAATTAAAAAAAATTAATTCACTAAATATTCAGTTATTTAAATGGGAATATAATTACAAACTATATTTAATTCTCTAAAGTAAAGATGATTTGTTCTCTAAAAAATAAAAAATGATTGTCAGGTATCCGCTCGATAAAAAAGAAAAATAATGGAAAAAAATGGTAAAAGTTTGTGATGCAATTTACATATAAATAATTAAAAAATTCACATGTTAAGGGATGACAATTATAAATACCATATAAGCACGTGTTTTTTCAGAAAGAAATCAATTAAAAAATATAAATCAGTGATTATTGTCTTCCTCAATTGCCACACAGGAATACAATAAATATTGTCTCACCTGGCTTGCATTTGATTGGATTAAATAAGCAAAATAATATTGGGAGTTGTCGAATGAGCCAATAAATTGTATAATCACACGATTGGAATGTAAAAAACACTAATTATTGGTGCACACAATAGTGTGATCCTACCTTTTTAAGTTAGATTTTATAATCTTGTAATTTTATCAAATTATTACCTCACCTGTTCCACTGTACTCACATTAAGCCTGACATTTTCTATCAAAAAAAAATAAAAAATTTAAACTTGTGACTTTTTTCACAACTTTTTTCGTTTTCAAGAATACATGCTTGCATACATATGTTTCATTCCCTCCACATTTTGTCGTCGTTTTAGAATGCCCGGTTTGATATAAAGTATTGGAAAGAGAAAGGGGATATAGCACGTTATGAATATAAGTTTTGTTTTCGACTCTGTGTGTACTTTTTTTAAGTATTTAAGCATGTCTGTGGCACAATCTTTAAAATATTGTACTAAAACATGTTGCAAGCAGATACTCTGGTAACACGTTCAAAGTGTTTTTCATGTATTTGCTGTGCGTATAAGTTAGAGCGCGAAAGAGAGAGAGAGAGAGAGAAAACCAAAAGCACATGTTGTACAAGAGAGTAAGTACATTTACATCAAGTGGTTTCTTCTTCTTTACATATGCCACATGCTCTCACCTTTAACAGGCATGCAGCAGAGTAAGAAAGTATTTAAGCAAACATCGCTGTTGTTGTTGCTATTGTACCTGACCTAGGCCAAAGTTGATTATGTTGACGCGTCAACATTTAAAAAGTTTTTCATGTTAATGGCAGCAGTTAAATTGTACTCAAGCAACACGTCAAAATCACTGGCTGGTTGGTAAAAAGATGAAAGCCTTTAATACACAACAACAACAATAACAAAAACATTTATTACTATAATCAGCATCACAATTAAGTTTGGTTTTCATTAATTTTGTTTCTTTCAAAATGCTAATGATGATGACAATTCATTTTAATATGAAATGATGCTACCTCTCTCTCCCTCTCTACTCTTTCAGATTTTAATCACAAAGGTAAGAGCACATTTTTTAATGTTTTCATTACAAAATGGGATAAATCATAAATTAATTACAAATTCTTAGTCGCCATTTACTTGTATAGAGTACAAGTTTCTATAGCCGAATCCTTATCATTTTATTTGTTCATTAATGTCACTTTTAAATTCGGTTTATAAGTTATGGGGGATTTTTTGACTTGATAGCTATGTATTATAGGTACTATCTGAAAAACAAATACTGGCTGATAGTACTCTAAAGATAAGCGAAAACGAACATACAACGAAAGAAGAAAATTTCCATGACTTCCCAGAAAAAAATATTTATAAACACAAGTGGCCTACGCACAAAATAAAAAATAAAAAATTCATTAAGATTTGTCATTACATGCAGACACTCTACAAAAACAAAAAAAAGTATTGTATATACCATATGTACTTATAATTATATTTTTTTTTCGTTACTCCTAATGGGAGTATAGGGCTTCCACATAGAATTTCCATTTTACACGATTCGCAGAAGTTGCCTTTGCCTATTCCTATGTAAGAATGTTTTGCCTTAGTTCTTCGATAATTGTGCGTGGCCTGGTGTTTCTTGGTCAATCGCGGTTCCTCGATCCTTGAGGATTCCACTCAAGTGTCATCCTTGTAATACTACCGGAATTTTTCCTTAAGGTATCGCCAATCCATCTCCACTTTCTTTGCTCTATGTGCTTCAGTATGGGCTCTACATTTGTCAAAGTCCATAGATCTATGTTGCTTATGGTGTTAGGCTAGAATATGGTGCATATGATTCTAAGGTTTTTGTTGCTGATCTGTACCTGTAGCTTGTGCATGATATTAATCGATACAAGCCAGGTTTCATTGCCGTACACCAAAATTGAATTTATACATGCGTTGAATATTCTAAGCTTGGTTTGCTTGGATATGTATGAGCTTCTCCATACTGACAGCAGTCGTCTGAATGCCGAACTTGCTTTGTTGAGCCTGTTGTTAACGTCTGTTTCTACACGGCCGTTTGTTGACATTGTGCTTCCCAGAGAGCAGAAGCTACCCACATAAACAATTGGTTGGCTCCATAGCATGATGTTTTCTGTGCTATTGTTGTTAATTCTCATAGCTTTGGTTTTCTTGATATTTATCTCAAGTTCAACATTGCGAGCCAGTCGTTCTAGGTTTTATAAACTGACTGCATGTTGCAGATCTTTTGGGAGAGTGGAGAAATATCATCTACATAATCTAGGTCCTCGAGTTATACATCTCGCCTTCTCGATGTCAACGAATAGTAGGTATAGAGGTGTACGCCATTCTATAGATTGTTTTATTATGATGAGTAGAGTGTTGGCCTGGTCTATGAAGCAGCTATTTGGTCGGAAGCCTGCCTGTTCGTCTCGCAATACTTTGATCTGAAGCCTTCCTCGTATTATGACTGCTAGTATCTTGTATATGGTGTTAAACAGAGTAATTACACTCCAGTTTTTGCAATCTTTCAAGTCGCCACTCTTTAGTAGCTTCACAATGATGCCTTTCTTCCAAGTTAATATAAGCCGCTCTTTCTCCCATGCTTATGTAATATGAAGTCGTAGTAATTCAGCTGCTGTTGTAATGTCTGCCCGTAAGATTTTCGCTAGTAAGCCATCTTCGCCGGCAGTTTTAGTATTCTTCAATATTACTATTGTCACTTTTATTTCACTTAAACTGGCAGGGCTGCGTGCTATGTTCAATGTATTTTGTATGGGGCTGTTATGGTACATTTCGATGTCTTAATCTGCATCCCTTACGTTGCTAATTTCCGCGAAATGTTGCCTACATCTTTGCATCTGTGCTTCACTGTTCGATATATTTGTGCCGCTGCGATCAGTAGTTGCTTGTTTCCTGCTACGCTTTCTATATGTGAGGTAGTCTATTGTCTGGTGTAGTTTTTTCTTGTTATTTTGTCCAGCTACTTCTTCTGCTGTTCTCGCCACAGCCTTACAACTTTCTTAGCCTGTTTTGCCAGCTGTTGGTATTGCTGCCTGTTTACATTGCTTAGCTATAACTTGAAAAATCCCTTCTTTGAGAGATCAGGTTCAAAGTGTCGCCTGATATCCATGTTTTTCTATGCATCTGCACTACACCAAGTGTTTCTTCTGGGACTTGATTATATGTTGCAGTGATATCTCCCTATGTAAGATGTTGGTTTGTATTGCTATGCCCAATGGGTTCCTGGTCATATTGTTCTGGAGTTGCTGTAGGCGGAAACGCTTTCGCCTTGTAACTCCAATCTTTTTTCTTCGACATTTCAGTTTGAGCTTGATTTTGCCCTTTCTAAGATCGTGGTCAATGCCGATTATATAACCATAAGTAAAATCTGAGCCAAATTTTTTCAATCTCTTTTATTGGGGTAATAAAACAATCAGTAGACACGGAATATAGCTGACTGTGTCACTGTAATGTCCATGTTATAGGAATACTATACAAGTAGCTTAAGGGGACAGGTTGAACAGCAAAGTTCAATCCTTATCAAACTATCTTTCCTCACGAACCGGCAGAGCTAACTCATGTTCAACGGAACAAGTTGGCGAATTAAAAATCAAGGCAATATCCACACAGTTGAAAACAGCGTAGCCGAAAAGACATTTTTTCCGCATCACTGCAACTTTTGAAGAAATCATTATATGAAAGAACCACCTTAATGACATGAGTTTTTATTACAAAATAAACAGTGTTGCCTTAAGTAATTTCATTATAACCCACGTCAGTCCACTACACCATCACAAGAAAAAAACTTATATTTCCGGTTCTTTCAGCGCCGGTAGAATTCGCTTTCTAGTTGGTCCCTAAAGGACCTTAACTTCGTAATCGGGTACCTAATTTGCCAGAGGCAAGTTATCCCTATATACTACTTTAAAATAAATCATCGAAAATTTGATATCATATGTTTTACGTGATCTTCTGTCATAAGATAATACCCTTTTTCGTAAAGCATGCAATTTCAGACAATTAAAATAATACTCAGATATCGGATGGGCCTTTTAAAAATTTGAATTTAAAAATCCGATAAAACAGAAACGGTTTGAAATTTTTTTATTTTTTTGTGAAGCACAATTGTTCCGGTTGGAATTGAAATATTATTTCATTCATATGGCTGCCGCGGCTGGCCTCACAGTACCCTAATCTATCGGACCAATTTTCGAGAACTTTTTCGAGTGTATGTGGTCGTATCTCGGCAATGGCATCACGAATGTGATTTGTGGATTGTCGGCATAACACTTGTCTTAAACGGCGCCCCACATAAAATATATCAACGGTGTCAAATCGCAGCTTCTTAGCGGACAACTAACATCACCATTTCGACTAATAAAACAGCCATCAAATGTTTGACGCAATAAATCTATGTGGCATCACATGTGTGGCAAGTTGCACCATACTGTTGAAACCAAACATCCTTCACATCAACACAATTAAGAGCTGGCACAAAAAATCGGTTATCACGGTGCGATATTGACAACATTGACAGCTGTGGTTGAAGTTAAGTTCCACATCGAGTTAATAACAACCTTTCCCTAATGCATCGAATCCAATCACAGGCCAATAACTATATTCTTGTAGCTTGCAGTGTCTGTAATACAAAAATTAAATTTTCCATTAGATCTTCCAAATCCGTCTAAAACTATTCGAACTACAGACTATCCAGAGGTAGGCATTCCTATTACTATTACTACTCTGCTGTGAAAGGACAACGAAGCATGGTTGAAGACTATCTACCCTGCACTGCACCATTGGCAGGATTGGTTTCAATGAAAAACTCTGAATTAAGGTATCGGGTGATTTTTTAAAAGCTTTAGGATTTGACTTAAAAAACACATACAATTTAGAGAAATGTATGAAATCTTTATTCGAGTCGATAAAACGAAATGTTGACCACAGCTACGCCTCAAATGTACAATTTTGGTATACCCTCTACAACATAATGGCCAGTATTTCACGATTAAATTCTTCAATATTGGCTTCAAGTGCGTAAACCACTGCGGGCTTGTCCCTATAGACATGTGCATTAACATAGCCCCACAAAAAATAGTCTAAGGGCTTTAAATCGCACAATTGAAAAATAAATAAACTGTTCATCGAACTCGTCTCTCAATTGGGCCACTGTCTCGCCTGATGTGTGGCATGTAGCACTTGTTGAAACCACATATCAGCCAAGTCCAGCTCTTCCATTTTGTTATCATTACACGGTAGCACTCGTCATTCAGAGTAACGTTACAGCCTTCGTCATCTTTGAAAAACTATGGCCCAATGATGCCACCGGTCCATAATCCACTCCAAACAATGCATTATTCAGGATGCATTGGCAGTTCTAGCAATGTTTCTTGCTGCTCTTCACACCAAATACGGAAATTTTGCTTGTTATTCATCCAAATTTGTGGATCTTCATGCAACTTTGCCAACGCCCATTCAACAAAAGTGATAGATCTTGTGGCTTCAATTCTTGCACCAGTTGCATTTTAAAAGATTTTACAACCAAATCCTGCCGCAAAATGTTTCACGTAGTGGAGTAACAGAGGCCCAATTGTTGCTAACTGTGCCGAAACAATTATTCACAGTCATCAACAGCACTGGCTGATGCATCTGCAATATTTTCACCCGTTCGCACTCTACGTATGCGTGTTGGTGGCTTAATGTCCAATAATATAAATTTGGAGTGAAATTTAGTCACAATATTCCGAATAGCCGCCTCAGAACGTTGCCCCTACTGACAATAAAATTGAAAAAGTGCACGATGCACTTTCTGAATCGAGCATGAATTTTGATAATACAATAAAATAATCTGCAAGCGTTGTTCTTTTGTAAGTCCATTCATGGTTAAGTTATAGACAAAACTGAACATGTCTGACAGTAACATGTTACACGAAAACAGCCGGGCTACTAACGTTGCCAAAATGAAAGTTGCTAAAAAATCAGCCGGTATAAATCACAAATACGGTGCTTTTGACGCCATGCATTGTTGCATAGCATCTTCCAATGACCCAGAATGATGTTAGAGAAATTCGAGTTTGTAATTTAAGAAATTTCTGTTTAGGTTTTGTTGGTTGGTGGCTTCCTAATGTCTACTGAACCATTGCCTACATTAGTGTCAATTTACCTCTAAGCCTAGTCCCTAGCCAATACTCACGATTAAGGTCAACATCATAGCCACCTTATGTACTTCTCATCTAATCACTGTCCAGGAACCCAAGTTTCTAAAGCTTCCATTGCGAGTAATAGTCTATGGTGGGCCTTAAAGGTTCTTTTATTCATATGTAGGCCTCTCGTAAAGCATATTAGTTAACTCTAAGCATTTTATAGCAAAGTATTTAACGATATTTTCTAATTCATGGAAAAAAGTAAAAGAAACTGCTGTTGTGTGCTAGATCAATAGCCTCGTTCCTTTCAGTTTTGACAACCAAATGCGCAAGAGTCGTCTTCCATACCACTTACGCCAAATTAATTACCTGAAGCAACTGAAAAAGATTTAATAAGTAAAACTATGATATACCGCTTGTAGGACATTATTTATTTAACCAGATAATATTTAATATTTTTTTTTGTGTTTTTCCTTCATAAGTGCACTGTACACAAATTATATACAATTTTATATCAATTCCTGTAATGTTTTTTTATACCAAAGACTTAAACTCGTAATTTTCGATAACAAAGTTTGCTTAAGTAAAAGTAAAAACTAAAACTTATCTAAAAGTGAAAAATACGAGTAATCGGAGACGAAAAATGAAAACAAAAAATTCCAACCAAATACGTTATTTTTATCAGAAACACAAAAAAAATATAAGAAAAAAATTCTTGATATTGTAAAAATCAAAAGATAAAATTATTTTAAAAAAATATATAAAAATTTATGGTATTTGTGGTTTTGAGAAACGCAATTTCTTTATTTTGTTATCAAAAAGAAGAAGAAAAAAATTAAGAAAATAAAAAAAGAGTCTGCCTGCTAAAGTGCAATAACAATTGCATTAAGAAATGAATGGAGAATAAATGTTTAAAATATATTTTTATTATTTATTTAAAAAAAAACTGAATTATATTTACTAGCGCAGACTTAAGACAAAATAATTTTTATTACACTTTAAGAATTTGTGTTAAAAATCAGCACTATGGTATATTCAAGCCGGCATATGTAGGTATTCAAAATAGTTGAGGTAAGATCATAGGACAAAACGTTAAAAAAAAAACATTTGTAACTACTGAGAAGATCAGCAGGGTCACTTGCGCAGTTATAAAAAAACATAATTTCAAAGAGTAAAGGATAATTTCGATCTATCCCACAGAACATTGCACAGTGTGTCGATTCCACAGAGCGATTGAAGAAAAAAAAAGTTGTCGTTCATAAATTAAATTTCGTACAAGCAATTATTCGAACAAAATGCTGACAATTTTTGACGAACACGCTCATCGGCCACATACATATATTTAAATGAAACAAAGCCAATCTTAAGATAGTTCTTAAAATTTAATTTTTTTTTTAATAAAAATACACTATCACACTAAGTAAACATGTCAAAAATTCAAATAAAATAAAAAAGTGTAATGATGTGAAAACAATATGTAATGAAATGGCAAAAAATACGGATAGAAATTTGACAGCGGTATGGCTCTCATCATTTTTAGAAATTTTTATCAGCAATAAGAAGCACACAGAAAATGACAGGAATGGGAAACTCATATTAATTTCACATAATTTTACTGTCTCTTTCTTTTACATATAATTATAATATAATACAAGTAAGCCTGTAATTTCAAGTATTTTCTTTTAATTATAAATATAATCAATCTATATACACTGGCGAGCAAAACCGAGTACAAAATCAGCATTTTTAGGTTAAATGTGCTATAAATTAATAACTAAAAGGACGATTTTTTTTAATTTAAAATAATTATTTTTTATTCATTGTAGGATAAAAATATTTATATAGAATAGTAATAACACAACAAAATCAAAAAAAAAAAAAAAAAATTCAATATAAAAACATAAGGCCACTCCAAGTACTCAGTTTTGCACGTTTTCGATATGAATAATAAAAGTGGGGAATCACATACTGAAAATAGTAAATAATACGCAATACGCATGCGTTGGTGGTGTATTTTTGTTAATTCCTATCATTGTTAATTTTTATCAGCAATATCGGCTTTATAGAGCAAAATAAAACCAAAATGAAGAAAATTAATATTGACGTCGGAAATACTATAGTATCTTTGACTGAAAGTGGATATTCATCTAGAGTAATCTTGCTACACATATTTGTTGTAAAAATTAATTAAAAACGGTGGACAGTATGTACAATTTATAAAACAAAAGCACAATCGTATTAACTTTTCCATCCCTGTAAACAGCTGTTGAATTATCAATAGAAAATAAATAAAAAATTATTTGTTTGTGGCTTTTTAATGAATTGAATTCAAAACTTTAGCTTAACTACCACAACTTTTTGTCTTTTCTTATCGACATTTTGCATTTATATTTCAAACACTTTTAAAGTTATAAAATATTTTTTTTACTCTAAACAGCTGTTTACATATTACAAATATTTTCCATTTTATTTGATGTGTGATAGCGTAAAAGTAAAATGTAATGAGCAAATGTTTTATTAGATTTTTTGGACATTGAGGCGAAAACCATTGTAGAATTGTGTGAAAGCACCTTAACTGATATAAATAAATTCTAAATAACAAGTTTTTAACGCATGTAATTTTGTGGATTTTGCAAAAAAAAAAAAAAAAATTTTTTTAATCTGGTGAAAATTCGATTTTTTACTTTATAATTTAGAATTTGAATAATAATTTCAATTATTTCTGCGTTAATGTGTATGTGTTGTAGGACAAAATTGTTTCTAACTTTCTTTAGTTGATAGAACATATTACATATTTTCAAAAATATAAATAAAAATTGATATCTTTTTTAAATATTTCTGTAACGCTCCTTCAAAATTTGATAAATTTTACATTTTTGTTGAAATCGGTGCGTCTTTCAAAGCAGTAAAAAATAAAAACAATAAACATGATTTAAAATATTTTTTCTCTATTTTGTTTATAATATTGCAAAGTAATTAAAATACCAAATTTTTTAAAATTTCTTTAAAAATAGAGTTTTTGTAGCTATTTTTTTACGCAGTATTTTTTGTTTTATATTAGCGACAATAAAAACAAAAATCGTTTAGCATTATACTCAGCTAATTAGCTTTTAGATGATATATATTTTATGAATGAATGATTTATTGATGTTATCTGTGCATAGTGTTAAAATAATTATGCAGCTTTTAGTCAAATAACTTTAATACAACTTACCTTAGGAGCTGCGGTGGATTGATTAGTTTGATATTTGGTGACTCATGATACCTTGGGTTTGAACTACCAGAACAGGTAAAGCTTACATATCTCATGTCCGAATAGGAAAAGAATAACGCTCCCAAAGACTGGCCAGATACTTAATTCTGATAACAATGGCAACGAATAACTAGATTCCTGCAAGGTGATTAGATTTGATCGACTTCGAGGAGTACACTTAGTGGCAATGATTTCCACTTTTGCTGCTAATACCTCTTGTGATAGAGGATCTGGGGCCGTTGACAGATACATTGCAAATGTCTTATCATTAAATGTATCCTTCCTTCTGTCTTAAGCGCTTCCAATCTTTAAAATTAAATAAAACAAAATACATGTTAGATATCATCGAAATTTTGTATTCGTTTGAAAGTCCTTCCAATACAATTGTGGTATAAAACATAGCACAAATATCCACAGCGGCTTCGTTGGGCTGCGCATCCCAACATGTCCTGAATTTAAGCGATGGTATGGGCTATGTTGGATTTGAGTGCCGATATTTGTAGCTTATTCACATAGAGCTGCGATTTAAGAAAATTTAATAAGAGAATCACATGAACGCGGTGGTCTGCAATGATTATCGCTCGTGCTAAATGTCCAATTTGGCATAAGATGCGTGGCAGTAGTAGTAGTGTCGTTTTTGTCCACATCATCCAATACGGGCTAAAAGATGTTGATAATCATCTATATATAGCGCTCGTCATTCACGGTGGTGGCCTGGCCAACATCGTTTGCGGCCGCCAGTTAAAAATCCACTCCAAATTATTTGGGCTGCATTGGAATCATCACATATTCGACAATTCTGTTTGTTGACTTACCTATTTATTTTAAACTTGGCCTCATAGCTGATGATTTTTTGGTGAAAACTGCTCCAGAGCTCATAAATCGAACACACTTCGCTGCTAATGGAACGCTATAGCTATGCTAAAGCTATGATTTAAAAACCCGAATTCTATCGGTTTAAGATTTAAAAAAAAAATAAAATTTCATTGAGCTGAACACTTTGCGCTATAACTTTGAATTAACATTTGATGGCGCTAGTTTTATTCCACTCAACAGTTGTTAAAATTTAATGATATTCTATTAATTAATTTGTGAGTTGTTCTGCTAAGAGTGACGGTACTTTTATTATTAGGCCAATGCATTAATTCTACACTGCTTCTTGAAGTGAAAAAAATAACGTTCAAGCGAAGAAAGGGAAACAGAAATATTATGGGGACTCTGCTTCATCACAACAACAATAAAACGTTGGTTTGCTTACATCAAATGTGGTCGTAGATACACCAATGATGCAGAACGCAGTAAATATTCGAATGAGGAAGTAGAACCAGAAAACATAAAAAAACCGCAAAATCGTTTTAAATGGCCGAAAAGTGAAGTTGCGTGAGTAAGCTGACATCGTAAAGACTTCAAAAGAACGTGTTGGCTTTTAACATGAGCATTAGACTATGGGAAAAATCTTTTCAATGTAGGTGCCGCGTTTGCTCACTATTGATCAAAAACAAGAACGTATTTATGATTCTGAAACAATGGCAAAACAACTGAATTGAACCTCGAATTGCTTCCACATCAACCGTATTCGCCATATTTGGTTCCCAGTGACTACTGGCTATTTGCAGGCCTCAAAAATATGCTCCCCGGTAAGAAATTTCTCGAAGAGGTAATCGCTGAATCCGAGGTCTATTTTGAGGCGAAAAATAAATCCTTCCACAATAGTCGTATTGCAATGTTAGAGCGGCACTGGAATGATTGCATTGCTCTTGATAGAGAATACGTTGATGAATAAAACTAATTTTGGACAAAAAAAGTGTTTTCATTGTTAGACCTGAGACCTTTCAGCGTATGTGTTGTCTAGGTTGTTTTGATTGTTGTAAATGTAAATTGAAAAAGGCAATGTTAATGTTGTCATATGACAACGGATTCAAGAAAGGCAATAAGATAACAATATTATTTCCAATTAAGATAGTTGAGCTAGTAAACACAAGCCATGAGAATTTCAGTGATCATTGCTGGTATGCTCTTGTATTTTGAATGATGTAATATGCTTTTCAATGCTATCTTTTTCAAACAATTTATTATTTTAAGGATACTTACAAGACAAAAAATTAAAGACAGACATTAAGTCGTCTTCTTTTTTGGAGCTCCTCAATCGCTTAAACACACTTTTTCAAATGTTCATTCCATCACATTAATGTTTTCATCCAAAAAATAAATTAAGTGCCTTGGAATTGTGGACTACTGCGATCGATATCTTTTTGTAAACTGGATAAATTATGACGGAAATTTTCCCCATATTTAACTAAAACATTTTGAATATGATCTACGCAAAAGTTTTCATTCATTTTATGAGTAATGAAATATATAGGCGTAGGTCCACTACATCTAAATGCATCGGATATCCGAAGAGTACCTCCTAGGAAATTCACATAAAAACCA
Source organism: Wohlfahrtia magnifica (assembly GCA_023159175.1). Classification (NCBI taxonomy): domain Eukaryota; kingdom Metazoa; phylum Arthropoda; class Insecta; order Diptera; family Sarcophagidae; genus Wohlfahrtia; species Wohlfahrtia magnifica. Next base: position 176,543 of record JAKWBJ010000001.1, on the reverse strand, counting down.
GTCTCAAGATGTCGGTGAATATCTTCCTAATATTTTTAGAGGTATTGATTTGTTAAAAAATATTTCTGGAATAAAACCACCTGACGTTTAAAACCCGTTATAAGTGTACGCTATATTTATTTTGCTGAGTGTAGGAGGCATTCTCTGAGTACTGGCCTCACAGAAAATAAATGGTTGGGTAGAGTTCTTTTGAAAAAAAAATATAATCAAATTGTTTTTATTCCTTCCACTTAATTTCTTGCAGTGCTTTTGATTTTTGTATAAATAATTATAGAACCCCTTATGCACCCCACCTTATAAGATTATTTCTTAATTTAATGGCATTTGCCGGTCGACTTCGTCACACAGTGGTGATGGTGGTGGCGATATTTTACGCAAAACAAACTTAAACGATGACAAAAGTTGAATGCCCTCTCCAGGCACAATTTATAAGAGGGTCCAATATACTTTCATTGAAAACCATTCTCCTGCTGCTTTTTAAAACTCTTCGTATATTTCTTGTAAATAAGAAAACACAATGATTATTGCTCACAAAAAAAAGAAAAAAAGAAAAAATAAAACTCAAGTTGATTCGTTTTTTTTTCTGTTTTTTAAATATTTATTTTTATTATTTACGAATTTATATATTTTATTTATTTTTATATTTATTTACTCACTTAAGTTTGATTGTGTTGAATTTTATTTGTTTTGTAAATTATTTATTTTTATTAACGATTTATACACACATACCGAGCCATTTTCATAGGCCATTGCCTATCCCAATATAAAATAAAATGCTTTGAATAAAGATTCTTTTCCTTTTTTTTTTGTTTTTGATGTGTGGATCGTTTATTATTGAGAAAGATCAAGACTTTCATGCGAAATAATTTCATTAAAATTGCGTTTAAATTACTCCTTAATTTACAGTAAATTCAAGTCAAACAACAAATTTTTTACCCAATTTTATTTCTCAAAATTTATTGAGAGAAAATGAATTTGACGATTGCTTGGGTGACGGGATATATATCAAAGATTGGAATAATACGCGGATGATATTAAAATATTGTCTGATAACGTTAAAGTTCTGCAGGATATGATAAACCAATGAGAAAATTATTGAGAAACTTGGGTCATGGAGGTAAATCTTAATTATTCAGGTGTTAGGTGCTTAGAAATGAAGGTAAATTATACGGAAATGAGAGATGGTTGTATTATGACAATGATATTAAAATTGCAAATGAAGACTCATATTTAGGTGTAATATTAACACCAAAATTACGCTTAAAAAATATCTGGAATAATATCAGAAATAATGCAGCTAGAATTAGTATAATGTGGACATGGAATGTATATCAAAGTAAAAATTATATATGTTTGGAAGCTAAGTGAAAAGTATTTCATTCAAAGTTATGCAGCTCAAGTATGTGGTGGTATGCTTTTCTTAAAGGTTGACAAATTGCAAATATTTTTTTGTCCGAAAAATTTTAAAAACTTTACTAACTCATACTGCATTATGCTAGAAATTAGCAACAACTATCTTAATGCACTTGATTTGCCCCTGAGGTTTTTGCATACGGCTCTTTTCGTGTATAAGAACAAGAAAAACCGTCTTCAAATTGTTTCTTAAGATCTCGTCCGATATCAATGAACACGCGTCTATAAACAGTGCTTTTTATAACAAATCGTCACGGGAGATAAAAATCAATATATGTCTATAGGGTGGGCCACTTAAAAGTTTCAATTTAAAAATGCAATAAAACAAAAACAGTTTGAAATTTTGCCAAATTAATTTTTTTGTTATGAAATACAATTTTTGCGGTTAGAAATGAAATATTATTTCATTCAAATGGCTGCCACGGGTGGCCTCACAGTACCCCATTCGATCGGACTAATTTTCGAGAACTCTTTCGAGTGCATGTCGTATATCAACAATGGCATTAGGAATGTTGGCCTTCAAATGCTCAATTGTTTCTGGTTTGTCGGCATAACACTTGTCTTTAAAGGCGCACCACAGCAAATAGTTCAACGGTGTCAAATCGCAAATTCTTGGCGGCCAACTGACATCACCATTTCGGCTAACTAAACGGCCGTCATGAGATGTGTGGCAAGTTGCACCATCCTGTTGAAGCCCAACAGCGTTTACATCAATAACATGAAGACCGTTCACAAAAAATCGGTTATCACGCCATAGATTTCTCCATTGACCGTAATGGTTGCGCCGTCCTCATTTTCAAAGAAATATGGGCCAATGATGCCTCCGCTACACAAGTCGCAACAAACAGTCACTCGTAATAGTCACTGCTTTGGCTTCTATAAGAGCACGGTTTAGTTTTCTAATCCACAAATATGGCAATTTTGCTTATTAACGTACCTACCAGGATGAAAATGAGCTTCATCCGAAAAAATGATTTTTGCAATTATTTTTTTTTGATTTTTTTTTTTTGCAATTTCCGACCAATTGTCTTTGTTTTGGAAATAAATTTCCAGTAAATTCCAACGTTACTCAAGCGAAAATCGATTCGTTTCGGTCAGTGGAGATAATATACCGAATTTTGAAACAGAATGGAATGACATAAGTATTGCCAGATCCGAAATAACCGCTGTTTCAAATTTAGACCAATAGATGACCCACCTGATATATATAAAAATAAGATGTCCTATGTTTGTCATTTTATAACTCGAGAACAACTAAGCCGATTACAAACAAATACATGCGTTGGAAAGGTTTGCTTCAACTGGATAGTGCCACGACCATATAAAATGTTTATTTGTCTACATCTTTAAAACGGTAATAGGAAGAGTTCCTAAATTCGGCCCAAATTCGTGGTCAATACAAATCATCAGTCAAAAAGTGGACGGAATTGGATAAATGGGGGTTGCTACCTCCTATATAAAATAAATATTAATTTTTATATACCTAGAGAACGGTATACGACACAAAGGCTCCCAGCAAGGCGAATGGTTACTATAGTAAACCGTATACAAATGTAAATATGACACAAAGAAAGAAGAGATACGTTAAAGCTGAGAGTCAAGTCTGTTAGTTGGGACTGAGAGGGCAATGTGCACTGGGAAATTGTCGAAAGGAATGCAACAGTCTACAAAGTGCCATACATAGCTCAGCTAGACCGCATGAAAGAGACTATTCGACTTAAAAGACCCCAAATAATGCTACTTCACGACAACGTCAGGTCCAAGCTAACAACATCCAAATTTGATTATAAAAATTTCAATTTTTTTTTTTTTCTGAAACCTTCACAGTTTTCGTAAGAATTTGCATTCAATGTAAAGTTCAATTTCATTAAATTTTGCAAACAACTCATACGGACTTCAAATAAATATGTCTGCTTAACAAAAAAATTGACTGGTAAACGATTTCAAACTTATTTAATTCTAAGCATCACTATTGTCATCCTAACCAAGCACTCTTGCAGAACACTGCATCCCATGAGATCTTTTGTGCACCTCACGGTCTACAGTTTGTTCAGCAGATCTGCTAATTAACACCAGCAGGTCTGAAATAATGGTGGTGTGTGGTGGTGTCCGTGATCGCCATACTCTTCAGATGCGCTTACAGTCCACAATGGCCAGTAAGAAATTCCGTTAGGAGTTTCAAGTCCGGCCTGCCATACTAAAGAGCCTCAGAGCAATGCCCAAATTGCTGGCTCTTTACCGCCTTAGCGTGTCTAAGTCCCCTTTGATCGTTCCAGTGTTCCAAGCATCTGACCATTTTCCCAATCTGCAATTAGATGAAGGATGCTGGTAAGCGGTGCCGCACAGTATGGTTCCGGACCAATGCAGAGTCCGTCTAGGTTGATCTCTGCACATATGAAAATTGTAAACAAAAAAATTATAGTTTTTGTTAAACCTTTTATACATACCTACGAGGGGTACATATATATTTCGGGAACTAGCGGCACAAATGTCAATAGCTAAAAGCTAGCAACATCATAATAAAGTTTGACATTTTTTAGCATAAACGTACTCTGATGCAGAAGTGCTACTTGTATTGTTTACAGTGAGTTAAGAATTTTTCAAGATGGTAAACAGCTTGATCAACGATATAAAAGCGCCGAAGAAGCATTTAAAGCCTTCAAAAACCATGTCTGAATAGGAAGGGAAAAACTGTTTCGAGAAATGGTTTGAACAAATGCTAAAGCGTATCGATAATCAAGGGGAATATTTTGAAAAACAATAAGGCCATTTCCATATTAAAATATTTGTTATTATTCACTATTCCGGAAATACTCCACGTATTAAACAGGGCTGGCAACCCATTTGGGTTTTATTGGGTCTCATTAAAAAAGCCCTGGTGGGTTTTTTATTTAAAGATTTTCGTTTTTTTGTTCATTTAAAACAAAGAATTAAAACTTATATAATGGGAGTAGAAATTAATTTGGTCCTTTTTTAGCTCAAAAAAGATAGCGAATTAAAAGATTTATTAAAATGAAAGTTATAAAACCACTGCATATATCTTTTCCCTACCTCAGAAAAAAATCACGTTTTTGAGACGGGCCACTTTGAAGACGATTTTATATTTTTTCCAATATTTCTTTATATTTCTTCTTCGATGAGATACTAATAGATATTGTATCCATCAGCCAATATTCAACAGGAACAATGTTTGGAGAATACAGCGGCTGCGTCATTTGATCGCTACTAACAATTGTTTGGAAATTTTTCGACATGAGACCGAGCGTTGTCATGCAAAAGGAAAACTTTCTCTGTCCGTCTGTCTTTATATTCTGGCTGTTTTTATCATAATACACGGTTCAAGTGAAGTAATTGCAGTCTGCTTCTATCACTCAATTTTAGGAGCTCATAGTACACAATGCCGCCTTGATCCTACCAAGAGTACAAAATTGCACTATAAATACTAAAATAACACGATTGTATAAATAAAGCATTTATTGTATAAAACCCAAAAAAGAACCCATCAAAAAACCCAATTAAACCGGATGGATTTTTTCTAACAACCCAGGTTTTTGCCAACCCCGATATCAAATAACTTACTGGGATTAAGCTTCAAGCAACTTACTATTCATTGTATGAATTATGGCAATAAAAGTGCCTTTTCCTGCCTCCAGCCTCTATTTTTTTGACCTCAAATAAAGGGTCCGCCAAATAATTATTTATTTTTTTTTTTAAACGCTATAAAAAAAACTACTGAATATTTTCTCAAATTTCTTTTTTACTTGAAAGTACAATCCTTCCGGTTAATAAAGGAAAATAATTTCATTCAAATGGCTGCCTCGGCTAGCCATGCAGTAGCCTACACGATCGGTCCAATTTTTAAGCGTCCAAGCGTCAATTGTCTCTGGCTTGTTGGCGTAATACTTATCTTTGGCGGCACCCCACAAATAATAGTCCAACGGTGTCAAATCGCAGCTCCGAGGTGGCCAAACGACATCAGCTCTGCGGCTGATAATGCGATCTTCAAAAACAGGGCGCAAAACATCGAGTGTAGCTTCGGCTGTGTGGCACGTAGCGCCGTCCTGTTGAAACCAAATGTTGCTAATATCCTCCTCTTCAATGTTTGTGAACAAAAATTCGTTCCACATGGCCCGATAACGATCGCCATTGGCTGAAACGGCCACTCCTTGCTCATTTTCGAAGAAAAATGACCCAATTATGCCTCTGGACCAAAATCCGCACCAAACAGTGACTCGCCTTGGGTGTATCGGCTTTTCAATGTATGCGTGCGGGTCTTCTGTGTCCCAAATGCGACTATTTTGCTTCTTTACATACCCGCCAAGATCAAAATGAGCTTCATCTGCAACATTACCATGATCTTCAAAGTAATGTCGCAATATTTCCCAGCGTTGTTCAAGCGTATACACAACCATATTCGTTCAGCGGAAGGATAAAACTAATTATCTGTCAAATCAGACATGAGATAAGTGTTACAATTCACGAAATAAGCACTAGTTGAAAAAAAACGTTAGATGGCGGACCCGATAAATCATATTTTCCCCAATTTGCTTCAAAACAATGCCCATGACGTACATGCTTTTTTAGACTTAAAAAGTGAATCAAACATCGGCATTATAGCTGATGGTGCAATGGCTTAGGATCTAAATATTCAAATATGTAAGGCTTATCATGAATCATTTCTGCAAAAAAAAAAAAAAAAAATTTGTGGAGGCATTGACCTTTTTCTTAAAATAAATCTCATTGTTGTGCAGTTCGTTATTTGTTTTTTCATTTATTATCAGTCACCACCACTACCACCTCCTAACTGCTGTTACCGCTTCTACTGCTGACGCTTTTTTGACGCTTTGGGACTACGGCAACATATTTTAAATTGTGTTAAAAAACAAACAAAAAATTCTTCTTTTCATTTTCTTGTGCGTTTTCTTTACTGCTTCACATCATTCAACAGTTTAATTTGAGTTTATTTAGCATTTACGTTAACGATACGCCTTAACAATGAAAATACGATGATAAAAAGTCATCCAGACTATTTCTGAATGTTTGCGTTTTATTTAGCACTTAAAGTATATACTTAAGTAAACAATACTATAAACAAAAACAACAACATCAAAAAGTGATAATAATAATAATAACAAAAAATCATAATAAAAATCATCATTGAATTTTATATTTAATATTTTGTTGCTTTTTTGTTAAAAATATTTTTATTTTTCAGCTTTTTGCCATGACTTCTAGAATCACCCATATCTGGCAAATGGAAAAGAAAAAGAGCAAACCAGCAAAAGATTTTGGAAGAAAAATTTCCAACAACTACAATAACCTTGATACGGTATGGGATGAGCTGCAAATGTTTTTGCTTTGAGTCACTAAAAACTGATGAAAACATTTGCTAGGTTATAGAAAAGTGTACGCGTCCAAAAAATAAAAAAAATAAAACGAAAAGAACATTTAAAAATCATTTAAATTCCATTTTAACAATTACTCCGTAATAAAATTTTATTATAATCTCTTCTCTCTTGAACCATTGGGCATTTCTTTTCAGCTGACTAATGAAAAAGAAGACAGAAGACAACAAGGCAAAAGGCAAGACGCGTGAAATTAAGTGATAATGTCCACTAAAATTCCAAATTGAAAAGAAAGGCATAAAAACTGAAAAAGTGATTCGCTTATCAATACATTTCATATTAAGAGTATGAACAAAGAAATAACCAAATATGGTTTAAAAACTGTAAATTGCATATAAAAAACCAATAATAAGTTTTGTTTTTTCAGTTTGTTTTTGCTTGTTTGTAGCCAAACAGATAAATTTGTTATAAGTTTCGCTAATAATCGCATACGTAAGAGTTACAATAATGTTCATTGATATCAGTGTGATCGTTTTAGCATTTTTTCTGCTAAATGTAACGTTTTTTATCTAGATTTAGTAATAAATTTTCCATTTAGCATTTAGCATACTTTTTAGCATTTTAATATTTAATTTGCTTAAGGATTGGCCTACGTACCTTTTGCCCATTAGTTTTATTGTTTCAGTTCCTAAACTGTGATAATTTTATATAGTGCGATATCGATAACTATGGTTTCTGACAGCTGGAAATGTCAAACTGTGTTGACTTTTGTGTTCAGTAATATTTGGCAAGTCATGGCTTTCCGCGAATAAATCATATTCTTTCCAAATGAGCAAGAAGCTATTTTATGTAGATGTAAAGGATCTGCCAAATATTATTTTTTTTTTTTAAACAAGGCGCAAAACATCGAGTGTAGCTTCGTCTGTGTGGCACGTAGCGTTGTCCTATTGAAACCAAATGTTGCTAACATCCTCCTCTTCAATTTTTGTGAACAAAAATTCGTTCAACATGGTCCGATAACGATCGCCATTGACTGCAACGGGCACTCCTTGCTCATTTTCGAATAAAAAATGGCCCAATTATGCCTCTGGACCAAAATCCGCACCAAGCAGTGACTCGTCTTGGGTGTATCGGCTTTTCAATGTATGCGTGCGGGTTTTCTGTGCCCCAAATGCGCCAATTTTTCTTGTTTACATACCCGCCAAGATCAAAATGAACTTCATCTGAAAAGATGATTTTTTTTGGCAAAATCAGCATCTTCTGTAAGTCGATCGCAGGCCCACTTAGCGAAGCGGAAAAAGCGTTTCGTTCAGCGGAAGGATACAACTAATTATCTACCAAATCAGACATGAGCTGTGTTACCATTCACGAAATAAGCACTAGTTGAAAAAAAAACGTTAGATGGTGGACCCTATATTATAAAGGATTGAAGCACATGGAACAATTTTCTTCTTTTATATGTACTTTTGCCATGTCGCTTTTACTTTCACTTATTTTTCTGGATAGGGCTCATTAGATTCAACTAATTTGAAATCAATTTTTATGGCAAAAAATTTAAAATTTTTATTAAAAAATTGTTCATTCAGTTTAAAAATATTACAAAATTTATGAAAAATAAATTGGAGTAAAAAGTGTATTTCCACGAAATTTTTAAAGCCAAAAAAATATTTGACAATTATCGTTCATTTCTTTTATTTTGATAATAGGTTTGTTTATATCGGGTGGGCCATTTATCAGCTTAAGCTTGAACCAGCAGTTATTTCGAGTCCGGCAATACTTATGTCATTAAATTAATTCTGTCACAAAATTCAGTATATTGTCTCCACTGAACGAAATGAATCGATTTACGCTTGAGCAACGTTGGGATTTATTGGAAATTTATTTCCAAAATAAAGACAATTAATCGGAAATTGCAAAAAGATAATAAATTAAAAACAAATTGAAAAAATCATATTTTTGGATGAAGTTAATTTTCATCTTGGCGGGTACGTTAGTAAGCAAACCCAAACGTAGTCTTACAGTAGCCAATGCATTCATAGGCTATATAAATATCATAAAATCAAACTGAGCGGTTCAACACCTATACAAAGTATATATTAATTTGTCTATATCTTTGAAATATAATTTAGTGGAAATAGCTTCCTTGTCAATACAAATCATTGGTTTAAAGATTGGGTGGACGTGGATGAGTGGCATGGTACTTCTCATACAAACTAAATATTGCCCTTCTTATATCTTAAGTGCAGCTAAAGTAAATGTTTTAGAATTTGGTCTAAGTGATTTCACAGTTAAAACAAATCATTATATAAAAATAAATATGCATTTTGTAAAATAATGCTTTTTTCTTCAAATGCTTTTTCTTATTACAATAAGCGTAGCGTATGAGTTTGTTAAATCGGACAATGTTTTCTGCAGAACACAATAATTTTCGTTTGAAGAACAACAACAACTTGGTCAGTTTTGACATCAGTACTTTCTCGAATAATTTCGATAAGTTATGCAGAAGACTTATTGGTCTATATCAGATAGTAGTGGCCAAACAAAATTTAAATCATTTGCCCTAAATAATATACGAGTTTTGGGAGTTTATTTTGCTTCTAATATCCCCACAAATACTATATTTGACTTGAATAACATAAAATTGATATAAAACAACAAACTAATGTGCATTCAATATAATTTTTGCGCCGTGGTATGGTAAATAAGACATCCGCCTACCAACCAAGAGATCCTCAGTTCAATCCTGGCTAAAACAACTGAGAATTTTTCACAGCAGTATCTCATAACATATCTTGCGATTGGTTATGATTATTTACGTTATGAAAAATTTCTTTAACTAATGCATTTGCCGTTCGGAGTCGGTGCTGATCCTTTAGTTTCTTTCGATGGGTCTAAAAATATAATGCGAGAGATGTTGCGAGAATTATACATACATGTATGTACAGTGGCCAAAAAAACTATTCGAGCTTACAAATTCATTCAATAATCAATAAAAGACAATATAACGTGTAATTGAAAAAATAAAACTAAATTAGAAAAAACTTTATTGAGGAGTAAAGACGTATATTCAGTAAAAAATTTGGATCACAAAAGAAACGAATGCAAAAGATTCTTTGCTTAAAATATAAATAAAAAAATTTTAACAAAAAGAGTATTAGACAGGGACAATATTCTTGAAATATAAAACATTTCTTGTTGGTTTAAAAACGAGTTGCTTTTCCTTTAGGTCTTATAACTTCTCTTTAAGATCTTAGGTCTTATAACTTCTCTCCAAGTAATTACACAAGTAATCAATGGGGTTCAGATCTGAAAATTGTGGCGCGGTTTTTATTATTTTTGGGCAATTATATACAATACAAGCATAAGCTTTGTATTGATGGCCGAAAGCTTGGGATCATTACCTCGATAGAACTGAAATTGGCAGGAAAGTCCTAATTTATCAGCGGTCGGTCATAAATTTTGCTTGAGTAGGTCAATGTATATTTGATCATTAATAATGCCATCAATAAGTGCTGAATTGCCCACATCCGATGCCAACATACACCCCCAGATCATAACACCACTTCAGCAGTGTTTTACAGTTGGTACAATATTTCTCCCTTTCAAATCTGCATTGGGTTTTCGATATACTAAAGCCTTCCTATCACAGCCAAAAACCCTACATATATCGGTCTAGCCACTTAGCTGCCTCTAAAACACAAACATAGAAACACACATTCATTTTTATTTATAAATTTATTTGTGAGTTTAGTTGGTTGTCATTCAATCACGCGTAAACTACTGAACCGATTTTGTTGAAATGTTTTTAACATATTTTATAAAAATTTAAATCACATTTAGATCTAACTAATGAAAGTGCAAATTTTAAAAACTTGGACCCAGAAGAGTTTAAAATCTGGCAAAATAAGTGACTTTTCGTCTAAAATTAAATTTTTTGTTCCTTTCAAAATAAAGTTTTTGGTTTATTAACATTCCAATTGTTACGTAATTTAGAACACAGATAGCTTTAGCTAATGAAAGTGTTATAGGGTATGATTTTTGGAAATATTAGCCAATGTCATATTAGAATTTTGTTTATTCAGTTTCTTTATAAGTCAGTCATGTGTGAACAGCTAAATTGACTTTGTTGAAATTTGGAACATAAAGGGTTCGCCATCTAACGTTTTTTTTCATCTAGTGCTTATTTTCTGAATGGTAGCACTTAGCTGTCTGATTTTACAGATAATTAGTTTTATCCTTCAGCTGAACGAATATGGTTGTGTATACGCTTTTTTCGCTTCGCTAAGTCTGCCTGCGATCGACTTACAGAAGATGCCGACTTTGCCAAAAAAAATCATCTTTTCAGATGAAGCTCATTTTGATCTTGGCGGCTATATAAACAAGCAAAATTGTCGCATTTAGGGCACAGAAAACCCGCACGCATACATTGAAAAGCCGATACACCCAAGACGAGTCACCGTTTGTTGCGGATTTTGGTCCAGAGGCATAATTGGACCATTTTTCTTCGAATTTGAGCAAGGAGTGGCCGTTACAGTTATTGGCGATCGTTATCGGGACATGTTGAACGAATTTTTTTCACAAAAATTGAAGAGGAGGATATTAGTAACATTTGGTTCAACAGGACGGCGCTACGTGCCACACAGCCGAAGCTACACTCGATGTTTTGCGCCCTGTTTTCAAAAAAAAAAAAAATTATTTGGCGGACCCTTTATAAACATAGGAGTAGATAATATATATTTAGTTCTTTAAAAAAGATTTTTTAGCTTAACTAACACAAATGTCATCAATAGGTTATAAGAGTGAAAGCGAAAAAAGCTTAAGTGACAAGAATTACCGTTATTATACTAAAATGTGAGCCATATTAACTGTATTATGTATATCGGCAAAAATAACACTTGCATACTAAATTTCATGGTAATAATTTCATGGTGTCTATAAGCAACATTTACACTATCCATAGTTGTCATAAGGGATCACTAATTTTCCGCGTTTTCCGCAAAAATGTGACAATGTACTGAAAAATTGACTTCTTTTTCGTGCTCAGGAGGCCGAAATATGCGTATAAGTATACATCTTTTCTAAAAAAGAAAATAAGATTAAAAAATTCTGGGCATTACCGAGTTAACAGACTATTATACAGTGCTTTTCTGTATTCCGAATCAGAAAGATTTTATTCGGAATCGGAATACTCCGGAATATTTCTTAGCTGTTCTGTATTTCATTTTCGAATACTTTTTTTCGTGTTACTTTGTGTAAGAAAATGCTTGTGGTATCATATCGAATTAAGTTTTTTTTTTTAATAAAACTTCCCTGAGTTGTTAAAACATCGATTGTAATCCATAATTTGAAATGATTTCTTTTATTTTTCATATTATTCACACAACTCTTTGAACAAAAATTGCTATAAATTATGAAAATAAAATTTGTTGAAGAACAGCAAATTTCCAAACTTTTGATTACGAGTAATTTTATAATTCCACACGGATTGATTCCACTCTGAATACAGAACAGGGACGATAATTCTAAAATCACTTTTTTGTGAATTACATGAGAAATAGGCATATTTCAGACTTAATTTCGAATTTAAAAAAAAATCAGAAACAATTGGTAAAATTAAAAGTCTATATTAAACTAACTAAGAACAAACCCCATGTACCCCCAGTTAGTTACCAACGATAGACAAAAGATTACTCACACAATAATTATAATTTTTTTTCTAAAAATCCTCTAAAATACTATTACAACAACGGCTGAAATATTAAAAAAAAGTCAAACAAAAGGAAGATAAAAACAAAGAGAAAATAAAAAATGGAAAATATTAAAATCACATGCGTTGGCAAAAATCTGACAAATTAAAAATTAAAACCAATAACAACCACAACGACAACAAAAATAATAAAAATAAAAAATAGCATATTAAAAAATATTTTTATTAAAAAGCAAAAAAAAAACAACAACAAAAGTTTATAAAGATAAAGCTCGTAATTCAAATACAAATATGTTTGCACATGTATGGGTGAGAGCAAAACACATGCATGGGTGAGAGAGAGATTATAAATAAATGCGTAATTTTTGTTGTCAGTGTGAGTAAAGGAAATTTTGCCAATGGCAAATTGCATTTATAACGCACTCTTCTTATACATATAGGTATGTGTGTATGCGTATATGTGGCTGTGTGCGTGTGTGCGGTGGTGTTCATAAGGATTTAGTCTTTAATAAACGCATTTTAAATGCCTGCCGTGTCACACACTTTTTTATAACTTTTCCTCATATTTTCGTGCCACGTCCGTTTTGTTATTTGAATAAATGTGGAGGTGGAGGCCTACTTTTTTGTTTTGCTTTCGATAGATGGGGTTGAGTTACTGACAGTTTTAGTCAGCTACTGTTACTATGGCTAAAATAGGTCTTTTATTCACTTTTTTTGTTATTTTTTAATATTTATTTTTATTTCTATTTCGCTATATATACACACACATATAGAGCGTAATTTATTGTACAAAAAAATATATCTCGTATATGCCAGAGGTCGAATTTATGATTACAGCGACAAAAAAAAGAAGTATTTATGGCAAAAGGATTTTTCACAGATATATTAAAATAACAGGAATGTAGGAGTGGGGAGTAAGCGAAAGGTTCTTTCCACTATAAGACCTTCTTAAGGCATTTGTTGTTGTTTTATTTTTAATCTTCTTCTAAAGCTGTGCCATACATTAAGATGTAAAGAAATAATTTGCGTGACAGTGTCAAAAAATTAGAAAATATTAAAAATCAAAAGACTTCAAGAGAAGCAACTTTTTATTTTACTTTTCAATTCATTTTTCTTTTACTAAAGTATTGTCAAATAGCCCTAATGCTTAAAGAAGTTACAAAGCGCCCAAAGCTTAACGACTGATATAAAGTTTTTGGAAAAAAAAATCTTTTCGTTACGCATATACGTATAGCAAGTACATGGATAACCTTTCAACTGAAAGAAAACTTAGGCATTTTGTAATAATTAATAATTAGAGCTTTTGACGTATTTCTCTCAAAGATCCATGAGGTTGCCTACTAAAAACACTACAGAGAATTGTAATGGTTCTAATCTTAAACAATTTAACAACATAACTTAGAAGTTCAGATATGGCGTTATCCTTATATCGTCAATTTTTTTAAGAGGCTTATAAATTGAAGTTGCAAGCGTGCTTTATTTAATAACCGATTTAACAGCAGATAGTTGCTTTGTGTTTAGTTTGGTTTAACATTTCATCATGGACAGATTTACATAAGAACAACGCTTGCAAATTGTTAAACATTTTTATCACCTTAAGTCTAAAATTTCAATTCCCAAAAATCACCAGGTTCCTAAGTTGAAGGCCATACTTGCATTTTATTATGTATTTATAACATTATTATGTTTTTATTTCTTTCTTTCTGAATAAAAAATGAACGAAATTATACAAAAATTTAACCAGAAAGAAACTTCGTACATTTGAAATGTTATTGGAAAAAAATTATTTTATGATGACCTTTAATTATTGTTAGTAATTTTTGGGATATCGTAAGCATTGAGGAACTTTAGAAAGTCTTTTTGGCATTGATCTGACTAGTTCTGTTATGCTTTCAAGCATTTTTATCAAAGTAAGGATCTTGCGCTCTAGTAAATCCAAAAAATGCTGGTGCTTGAAGATGAATTTTCCATTCACTTTTGATGTTACAATAGAACCACAACTTAAAATTTTTCATATTTTGTTTGATTTTATTACCATGTTGTAACGAAATGTATTATTATAGGTTCAGCGGTTGTGCATTTTCTTTTAAATTGTGTTTCAAAATAATTAAATGATCATACTGGTTCAATGTAGATCCTATAAATGCCAATTCTCTAGCACCTTTAGCTGGCATGCACCCGCAAACCATTATACCACCCCTCCTCAGTACTCTACAGTTCAAACACCGTTTTCTTTATTTGACGCTGTTCCCCACTTCCGCCAAACCAACTTCTTTCCTTATACTTTAAAGATGCTGAAATTACATCTTTACATACATATTAATAAATTCCATTCTTGTCGTTGGGTAAGTGCAAACATCTACAGCTTCCTAAATACTACACAGTCATGTCATAGTCATAGGCCTCCTTCAATAATTTTCGTACGGTATATTTATAAATGTCTTGATTTCTAGCTTGTTTTACATTTTCAGTAATTTTGAAGACCATTATTTTAGAATTATCTGTTATATATGCATAAATAAATCGTATCTCTCGGTCGGTGATAGAACCGTAGAGTTGAAAATTTTTAGTAACGTACTGGATAGAATAGCGGCTTCTACCAATAGTCTTAGTAATTTCACATAAAGATTTTCCTTTATTTGGAAGTTTCGGAATAATTCCTTTCTCATCAGCTCACATGGGTTTCTACTGCGAAAAAGAAAGATCTAAATTAGTTAGGTCGAGGCCAAAGCAAGTTTTGAAAGTTCTCCAATGTTGTTTTTATTATTAATTCTCATAACACTCGATTCTATTTTTAGACTCATTGAAAGGGACATACAGTTTTACGCCGGCTCCGAGCGGCAAATGTATTGGAGAAGCTTTCAATAGTAGTGATACTCATAACCAGTTACTAGCTAATATTATGCCGCTGTTGAGAAGTTTTTTTCTTTTTTTAGATAGTCTGGCCGGGTATTGAACCGAGGACCTTCTGGTTGGTGGGCGATTGTCTTACCTACCATACCACAACGGCCAAAACCATACTTAAACATTAATGTCATATTATTTCCTATCCAACCAAGCCCGTTGCATTGATATTAAAAATATATTTATTTGTTTCCTTATATAAGCTTGTGTAACTGTAAAAAGAACACCCGATTCAATCTAAACCTTAAAATTACTTAATTAAAATATATGCCATTCGAAAGGTCTGTTCTACTCTCCAAACCGATATTAATATTTATCTTATAAATGCACGAAGGTACCAAATAAAATTTTTTTTCCGCAACCCAAAATTGTACTTTATAGCACCGTCAGAAAAATTGTGTCATTTTCAAGGTATATTTCTTGTCACATAGTGTAAGATATGGAATTTAATGTGCTTTCAACTGCAGAGTTGTTAGTAGAAATTACCAAAGGCGACAGACATATTCGTCGCTAACTTAGTTGAAATTATGGCATTAAAGTTGAAAACAAAATATACGAGATCGATTCTCTCATGTCCCTGGGACGACTAGACAGGTGTAAAGTAAACCTATGTGCCTAAATATACACGAGCTCTTGTAATATATGTTGCTGTTCTTCTAATCGATACACACAGAGAAGTTTTTAGCTTTGGTGCTCAGTCGCGTATAAAAACACTCCAGGTTGTAAGATAAAGTATATAGGTTATGTGACTCAAATGATGTTATAGAAGAAATATGATTTATATGTGTGTATAGATAGGCACACAGGACTTATTTAGGATAAAATAGTCAATCTAATGTCTTTTGAGTAAACCCTCCTATAGTCTCTCATTTATCTACTCAGCCAAACTTAAAGTCCGGGAAAAATCATGCGAACACACTTATTCAAAATTTTAACCCTTGTTGCCCCGCTGATAGTTAGATCAAACATGGTTGCAAAATAATATTTTTAAATGTAATGGTCGACTTCAATAGGTATAGATCGAATATAGATGAATATATTTTTTCAAACTTTTCTATATATGAGGCAACTTAACTTTAGTTCTAAGTTATTTTTGGTCAACTGGCAACAACATTTTTCAGAAATTATTTTGTTAAACTTCCTTAGCTCTTATCAATAACAGGGAGATATAGGAAACCGCTTTTCGCCTCCCCTTTAAATGCTCGACACTATTCATACAGATTGGTTGTGATTTTTTTTTTTTTGTCTACGTGGTGTGCGGCTTTATTGACTTATACAACATAGAATCTGACGTCGTCTTGAAGGAGTATGGTTTGGCCTTGGCAATGTAGTCCTTTTAAGCGAATATCCTCTTTCATGCCTTGTTGACTATGGCATTACTTTCGTGCATTTCTCAGCGTATATTGCCCTCACAATCCCATCAAATACATATCATGGTCTTCCTTGGATGGAGTGCTACCCACTCCTTTATGTACAGGCATTATACCTCACTTCCCCTGACGATTCGGTACAAAAATCCTGAGATCGTTTTGCGCAACGGAGTGAGAGATTTTGAGAAGCAATTCTGTGGTCTTTACCTTAAGCTCGCAATGATCCGAAGCTGCCAAGTTTTCGACAAATCTCAGTGAGGAGAAGAAGATGGCTGAGAATCGTTTTATGATATTGAACCTCCTGCGATTTGAGCTACACAAATAAACATATCTGAGCTGTGGTTTGACAAGTACATATGTATGTAAAAATTATTCACAAGCGATGTAAATGTTTAAAACTGTGTATAACAAATTCTGATTTTACCACGCACTGTCACACAAATGTTTTGACATTCCTCGATTGTTCTGAGTATATAGTAGGTTAGATAAGTAAATCTTAACTAAGATCTGTTTTCATCGTGAAATCATCTTTGACCAAGCAAGGTTCAATTGTGATTATTAGTCTCAGTAACTGGTTACTAAGAGCCCAATAGCCTGTTCGTATTTCTATAAGATTAAACAATTGCCTATCAAAATTTGGCTGGACTTTCTGGCCTCGTATACAGCCAGAAAAAAACAACAGAAATTCAACAAAAACATCATTTAATCAAAAAGAAACAACTATAACAACTATAAACAACTATAAAACTAGCCGAAGTGGAAAACCGCAAATTAAGCAACGTTCAGTGTAAAAACTACTTAGATTCAAAATCAATGTGGTAACAACTTTGATTTAAAATTGCTCGTATTGTTTTTACATTGGCTAATCTAAAATCAAAAATTATAATTTTTAATTGAGTAACGTGCAACGTTAGATTAAAAATGTTCCGTATTATTTCAAAATAGAAACTTTTTACATCAAAGATGATAATATTCAAATCAGCATAGCACAACTTTATTTTAAAGGTATAGAATCTTTGAATCGAACACTTTCAAAGTTGGGTTATCAATACTACTGTAGTAGTACAGTTACAAACCTTTTACGTACTTTAATGTTTTTAATTCAAAATAAAATAAATTATTTTAAAAATTTTATTTTAAGTAAATAATTTATAATAAAATTTTTGTTTAGGTATAAAATAGGTAAATGTATAAAATATATAGATTTCGCCAAACAGCATTTATACATGTTCTATATGAATGTACTTCCGATAAAAGAGGAATTGAATTTTAAAAAATTCTATATACGAGTATGTAAATATATGCATATAGAGCATATTTATCAATATGATATTTCAAGGCTAAAATACTTGCTGTTCTTAGCGAAGGCGGCAACGGTCTGTGTTGACAGCCAGAGGGTACTTAGGGCTCTGATGGGGCGGAGAGACAGACTTATTAAAGACTTTATGACTGTCCTTAAACTGCAGAGTCAACGGCAAAAAAGTTGCCAGGCAACTGGCTAGACCATATTCGGAAAACAGGTTTTTACCTGTGGAACGATTAATAAGATCACCAAAGGGCCAAAGGCAAAAGAACGGGTCTCGGTGAACACCGAAAACTCATTCGTTGGGAATTGCAGGTTATCTAAGGCCTATGGCTCAAGCTGAGTGAATCATGTACTCAGGAGAACAATTAGGGACACTGTCCTTCACGGAGAAACGGTACTTTGTGGGAAAACGTTACTCCGAACTGCAGTAAGATGTGTGTGGTGGAAATGAACTGGAGACAATTTAGCATATCGCCTGCCGCTGCCCGAGATTGCATGTGTAGTAAAAATATATTCAAATATATTTACTTATCTTGTAATATCGGAAACAGTAGTAATTAATTAATATCTTTTATTAAAGACGTTAATTTTTTATTGGTCTCGTTGGGATTTCGGTATTATCAAAACTAATTTTTTATTCACAAAAATAGAGAACTATTGAAAGCTGTCAAATGCTTTCAGTTTTTATTTATTTTGGCTTTTGGTTTGTGTAGCTTTATTCTAAAATGTTCAACACTATTCTAAGGTCGCACAACTTTAAACAGAAGTACCACAAAGTTCAATCAAAGACGAGTAACCTCAAATCAACAATGAGTTTCAAATATAAGCATAGATATTGATCTAAAACGTGTATTCAATAACGTGCGTTACAATTTCAAATGAGTTTTCACATTGAATCGAAAATGTACTTTTTTAATTTAAAAACGTATGCCTTTGAATTTATGTTTTGGCATTTTAAAATCGACATTAAAATATTTTCTCTGTTTGTCATCTTTGATATTAAACTGATTTAGAAATCAAACATTTTTATGTTTAATTCAATGCTGAACATTTCCTAATTAACAAAAACATTTTTGTTTTAAAGATGAATACGTACATTTTATATGCTCTTACATACTTTCAAAGTTGCTCAACATTGAATTACCGTCAAACAAATCCAAGTTGAAAAATATTTAAACAACGATCCTCTTCGATTTTAAAATGTAATTTTTCTCTATGTGTAGCAGGTAGGTTATATTACTCCTCTGTGGGAATGTACCGTTGCAAGACAACCATTTTAGATATCATGCTTCTAACCACCACATGGAACATTAACTTGTGCTTATCCCTGTATTTTTTTTCGCCGTCACTCTTCTAGGAAATACATTGGCTTTCTACAAATAATCCATTACTTTGTTTCAATTTCATGAATCAAGTTGAGATTTAAGCCAAGTAGGTGATAAATTCACTGTTGCCTCTTCCATATGATTGTGTAGTGGTGAATATCCCTGCTATGTGGTCTTTACGATCTATGCGATCTTTACTTTAACATTGTTATTTTTTCCCAGCAGGTGAAATTTTTCTTGATCATTCGTCTAATGTTTATCATCATCGTCAGAGGTAAGCTGGGGGTTTCTTCTTTATTTTTTAGATGGAGTTGTCTGGTGGGAAGTTGAAGCATCTTTATTAAACATTCGAAACAAAAATACATTTTTTTCGTCATGTCCTGTGCTGGAGCTCAAGCACAGGTCTCTTGTGTTGTTAGGCGTGAGCTCTAACCACTACACCACGCCACCCCCATCCCTCTATATAATTTCCTAAATAATAAAATTCAAAATAAGACCACTATCACTTTGATATACCAACTTGAACAAAAAGCACCCTTTGATCTAATGCACAACTCTAGGCTAGTATAGCGTTTCTCTTTAATAACCATTCCAACTTTGTTACATTGACCAACTTTAGGATAACGGTTAGTGTCAGAAGTGGTAGCTAAGTATTTACTCTCTACTTGATAAACGCCAAAGTGCTTCTTTCTAATAATCATCTGTGCCGTATCTGCTTTGGTAATTCGGTTTGCTCTTTTCACAGAACCTGCGCGTTAGATTTGAAATTACTCCCATTCTATTCAAGTGTTCCTTTAGTTGCCCACCAAAAACTCCCGTGTGGTGGTCCCATCGTTCAGATTTTCTTTTTTTATAATGATACACCTATTGTTGATATTCCTGCTAAATTTTAGTGTCATAGCTTGACATTTGCAATAACTACATAGCCAAGAGTGTATGTCTCTATCTCTTGTATTAAATTTTAATGGTGCGCGAACGTTGGAAATCTGTTTCCGCAACGATTCTCTAAAGAAAACGGTCATTTAACAGTGGCAAGAGCGGTTCAAAAGTGGTCGGGGGCCAATCGAAGATGATGAACGCAGTGGAAACCATCGACTGCGAAAACCGACGAAAACATTGATAAAGTAAAAGAAATGTTGGTCAGCAACTGCAAATTAAGCAACAGAGAGATAGCGGAGGTCTTGAACATTGCCTATAAATCCGTCCAAGGCATTTTGATTAATGATTTGGGTTTCAATGTGGACCGTATTGAGGTCGCAAAATACATGATATGAGAAGCTGGATCCGACCCCACATTCATCAACAGGATTATTACTGGAGACGAGACTTGGGTTTATGAGTACGACACGCAATTCAGACATCAGGCAAGTGAATGGTGTTCACCCAATGAGCCGAGACCAAAAAAACCACGTCGTTTTCAGTCAAAAAAGAAGGCAATGCTCACGGTTTTCATATACTGCAACGGTGTAGTGCATCATGAATTTTTCTTAGAAGGTCAGACAGTAAACAAAGCGTATTATTTGGACGTTATAGACGTTTGCGTGAAGCAATTCGCCGAAAGAGCACAGAATTGTTGGCAGAAAACATGTGGATTTTGCACCATGACAACCTACCGTTGCACAGTGCCAACATTATTCGAATTTTTTTTACGAAAACTGCAACAAATACCATCCAACAACCACCGAATCACGTGATTTGGCTCCCTGTGACTTCCTTTCGTTCAATCGAGTTAATAAACGAATACGGATTAAGCGCTGGCATAAGTGTGTTGCAATCGAAGTGGGTTACTTTGAAAGGGACAATATAGATTTAGATCAATAAACTTGTATTTTTGATTCTCTGAATAAATTCCGGGAACTTTTTAATCAAGGATTGTTTCATATTTAAAATACTTTCCTGACGTCCTAATCGATTCACCATTTTTTAAAATTCTATAAAAACTAAATTTGTTTGTTCTTAATTATTTTAATATTAATTGTAATACGGAAATCCTAACCGCATAACTTCCACTATTTTGTGCTCAATAAACCGAATTTAGAGCAGAAATGAATAATTCTTTGAAAAACAGCTCAGAGCACTTAAATATTTCCTGTCTTTGAAGACGGGAAAAAATGTTTTCCTCAATAGAAAACCTAAAAAATATTCAGGTAAATTTACAACGCCAATACTAATTGAATTTCAACAAAATGTTGCAACAACATACCCACATAAATTCTCCAAAACAAGTATCACTTTAATGTGGCATAACCACATTAGACGTGCATTTCTATGAGCATTTCATATCAAAAGAACATATTCCAGCACATTCTAGCAAAACGAAAGCAGTTTATGCGGCATAGCAATATGCAACAAGCATGTTGCATAAACAAATAAACAAACAACCATTAATGTACAAAAAAAAATTGATTATCGGAAGTTCTTGTGTAAACTGTAAGATTGCGAACTCTTTTTAGATGGCGGATATTTCTTAAATCATTTTCATATTTTATGTTCTTCTTGATAGCAACCGTCTTTGGCGAAAGAAGGTGTTATAATGGGTGTGCACAGTGTAATTGTTAAACTAAATAAATACATGTAAAGTTATTATAACTCTACTGTAAAGATCTTTTGATTTGATGTGTATGGCTATGAAAGTTTGTATAAAAAATGTTCATTGTGCACACTCTTTAGTTGTTTTGATTACAAGCAAAGGAAGTTTCTAAGAAGTTTGGCAAGTTGTCTTGGTGGCCAAATCAAGTGAATTTTACAACTTTTCTTTAGATTTTATATGACCAATTTTGTTGATTTGGTTTGTCCTACAAAAATATTCTAATTTGTTAGTGCAACAGTTGGCTGGCACTTCAAGTTTTATACTGTTGCAGGAAGTTTTCATAATAAAAAGAAAATTATATTTTTGATTAAAACTAAACTTAAGTAAACTTGTAAACATGTCTCTCTCCCTGGGCAGTAACTTCTAGAAAGTGCTTAGAAATTAAAGATTGAAAAACGTATGGAAAACGGATGTGAATCGCTTAAAGGCATTGCGAATAAATACTTCCGTTCTAGTCTAATATATACCAACAGCAATAACAACAACAACAACAACAGCATTCAAAAAAAAGTGGGAAGTATAACTGGTTAGAAAGAATAACATGAAAACGTAATTAATCATTTACGACCAATTTTACTGCTTACACTCATGTGGCAAGTAGTCAATATGCAGCATTTAAAGCCGCACAAAATATCTGGTTGGGAAACACTCTGATTTATAATTTGAGGAAATTTCCTTCCGTTAAGAATTAAACCAGCATATGAGAGATAATTAAATCTTGGCAGTGGGATCTTCAAGAATTTTTTAAAAAGCGGATGTTAAATCAGGAAGACAAGAGTCCAATTTAGTTTGTAGTTTTTTTAGGCTTAACATCCACAGATTACTGAAGTAGTCACTGTGAAAATGAAGATTTTTCTTATGGGAAGTGTGCCATTCACTTCCTAGTTTTTCTTATATAAGAAAAAGGAAGTACTATACGGAAAAAAAAAAACAGTTCGGCCTTGATAAGGTTTTCTTTCACTAGAAAGAAAAAGAAAGAGCACTTTAAGTCATGCTTCAAATGTACATAATCAGGCGTACTAATACTGTAACTGAGTATGCACCCACAAGCGATAATATGTCATATGTAATTAACTATTCAAAGCCTTATATTTAGACAGAAGTTTTTCCTTAGATTAGGAATCAGAGAATCTTCAAACTTTTGCTAACTTTTGTTAACTTTTCTTTAATTGACATTTGGTTTTCAAATGACACCAATGATCAAGAGCAACAAGGCGCACGAGGCACTAACTAGCGGCAGCATAGGTACTATAAATACGCAAGATGTCTATACGACTAATGATTAATAAAGGCACTCACAGCAACAGGCAGCATAATATTAAACAGAGCTATCCGCACGGGAAAGTTATAGACGCCATAGAGCGCTATGCAAATGGTAATATAATATGTGGTTCAAACAAAACGCTCGATGTTAATTGTAAATATAACAAAAAGTTTTCAGAGAATTATCTTAATATTTCTTATTATGATAGAAGGATCTATGGCAATTATGTGTGAAACAAAATATCGGCCAAATGTTCGCCACGACTAAGGTGGCATACCTCCATCCGTCGGTTAATATTTTCAATGATTCTGAGACATAATTGAGAACCAATGGCGTTGACGTGACGAATTAGCTCAATCTTTAACTCCAGAATTGTTCTTGGCTTATTGACGGACACTTTAGGGAGCATATTGGCTTTCCACGAAGCATCCATTGCTTTGTTTCAGTTTCATTAATCAAGTTGATTTCTCAAGCTAAGTAGATAATTAATCCGCTGTAGCCCCCTCCATATGGTTGTGTAGTGGTGAATATTCTTGCTAATTGATGGCGATCTTTACTTTAGCATTGTAGTTTTTTTCCAGTAGGTGGAGTTCTTTCTTGATCATTCGTCTGATATTTGTCACCATCGTCAGAGCTAAGCTGTATGGTCAAGGGTTTTTTAGAGTTGTCTGGAGGGAAGTTGAAGTCTCTTTTATTAAACACTCGAAACCAAAATTAAATTTTTTCGTCATGTCCTGTGCTGGGGCATGAAACTGAGACGCTTGTGTTGTTATGCGTGCGCTCTAACCACTACCCATCTTTTTAATATCCCCAAAGTAAGAAGTCCAACGATGTCGAATCACATGATCGTGGCGGCCAATTAATATCGCCATTGAATTTCTCGCACAAAAGAGCCATTGTTTTTGGCTGTGTGGCAAGTCGCACTATCCTGTTGTAACCTCATATCGTCCAGGAGCATATCTTCAATTTCAGGCCACGAAGTCCTTTACCATGAAGTCCTTTATCATATCGCGATAGCGAACACCATTTACGGTTACTGCTCAGCCGATCAGATTTTCTAAAAATAGTACGGCCCAATGACGCCGCCAGCCCATAAACCACCCCAAACAGTCCCTCTTTATGAATACATCGGCTTTTCAACAATCACTAGTGCATTCTCATTTGCCCAAATGCGGCAACTATGCTTGTTAACGAATTCACTGAGGTGAAAGTATGCCTCGTCGCTGAAGATGATTTTCTTTGCAAAGTCACTATTCACTACTGTCTTGTCAATTAACGACGGTCGAAATGGTCAGTAAGCTTCAACTCTTGTATTAATTGACCTTGCAAAACTTCAAAGTCTCAATGTTAACAAGTCGTATGGACCGGATGGAATCTCGGCACTGGTCCCGAAACAGTGCTCTTTCAAGCTTGAGCGTCCATTAGCCAACCTTTTTAGTGCATCATATAGCGCCGATATTTTTCCATCTTGCTGGAAGATTGCTAAAGTAACGCCAATCCCCCAAAAAGGTGAAGCTAGTAACCACGAAAACTACTAATAACTAGCAGTTTGTTCGCACTCTCCACGCTTATGGATAGTATGATTAATACTATAAATACCTTGTGAGGTATTGGAAGTCCAACAATTTGCTAAGCCATCGTCAGTACGGTTTCCGCAAAGGCCGAACTACTGATGAGCTGCTGGCGTTACAGGCTCATTCATGGTTTTGGCGAAAGTAAGGTCGTATTTCCAAAGTATTTGATGGAGTTTGGCATGAGGCTCTCATTTCGAAGCTTATTGCTTTTGGTGTTGGTAGTCACTTCTATTAATTGATATTAAGCTTTCTTAGACATCACTCTATAACAGTGGTTATAGATAAGATCTGATCCGATGGGTTTAGGATAAGCTCAGGGGTTCCGGAAGGCTTTATTCTTTTTCCACTCTTTATCGAATATTTCTTCTTCCCATTTTCAATTCTATCTACTCTTTCGCAGGTAACTGCAATATTTATCAATCATATTCTTTTAATCGTAGGCCGAATCTCTTGGAGATTGAGGCGAAAAGGATATATCTGAACGACACAGTCTCGATTATAATCAACGCTGTGTTTCGACACGCAGATGGGATGGTGCTGTGTCATCTGTGAGTAGGAGTAATGTAAATATTAAGGAATCAGATGCTCTTGATGTTCTGAGCATGAGAATTCGTTGTGACGTTCGTTGGAACTATCATATATTTCGAGTGTCGAAAGAAGCATTCAAGTGCCTCGATTTTTTAAAACGGTTCAAGAAATACTTTGCCATATCTGATAAGTAATAAGTTTTGATGAAATTAACAAATTTTTTCCGAATAATCATATATTTTTACCCTTATTTCTCATCGATCGTATCCCTTTGTAGTTGAGTTGTTAGAAAATCGCACAACGCATTATAGTCACTCTGTTTCTTTGGGGAATAATCTTCCCGTAAAAGTTATCCCTGTCACTTACAACATGCGTAAACTTAAATCGAATGCCCATAAATGCTACTCTCTCTATCCTCCTTCCCACAACCTATTTTTCAATGCACTGTGTGGGTAAGGGTCATACACAAAAGAAAAACGGATCGGTTTTCTGGAGGGTAAGTACCATAATAGTGCATATCGTCTGTATTACGAAGGCAAAAACTCAATTATTAACATATTGAAGAAATTTGGCAAGGAAGGTGGATAAACACACTCATATTTGACCTAATAGTGTCTTCACCATTTTAAATTGGCGAATATGACTTTATCTTTGTCTGTCCTAAATTTGATTTTAAGCACAGTTGGAAACTGTGATGGCTGAGCTGGCTAATGGTGACAATTGGGGGGCATATTGCATTTTTCAGTTGGGGAATTTTCGAGTACATACATACATTTATATATACATTTATTTTTCGAGGAGATTAACGTAAAAAGTCTAATAATGAAAAAAATCCTAGTCCATCTTGCAAGATTATGTATAACTTCGAATGTTAGATTGTAAAAACTATATAGTTATACCATGGAGTTTTCGTGTGATGCAAAATATTAAGTTGGATTTTTATTTGACAAAGTGTTTATATATTCGATAGAGCTCTTTCTGTTCTACAAAACTATCCTAAACGTGTTTTGAGTAAATTAATTTTTTTGTTACTTTTAAGGCTTAGAAATGAAATATCCAAGAGGTAAAGAGCAACATTCTAGACACCTGCTTTTCTTTGCTTTTAATCGAGGTCAAAGAGCTGCCCAATACATATGCGGCGTATACGGAGAAGATATTTGTGAAAATGCAAGTCTACAGCACGTAAATGGTTTACAAAGTTCAAAAATGGTGATTTTGACATCGTGGAAATTCCCTCACCGAAAAACGTTATGAATTCGACGAAGAGTGATACTATCGTCAAATAAGTCAAGAATTGGCCGAAAAATAAACTGCGATCGTAAAAAGATTCTCAGTCATCATCATTTAATGCTTAAAGTCTTTGGTAAAAACGCTACGCTGCAATTGCTACCAAAGTATGTCTTACTTTCGTAGAAGAAAGGCATTTTTAGAATTGATTCTTTTCGATAACTACTTCCAGAGGGTTGTTGCCAAATCGTAAGAAAGGTAAGTCCACTAAAAGTGTACTTTTTATATTTTCAAGAAGATTACTCTATTGTTTAGGGGTTTTTAATCTAATAATATACTGAAACTCTGCAGTGCTCTGAAGTAGAGAATTCTTGAGGGAGAATTTTAATACAATGCGTCTATTTATAATACAATCATACTTTTGCTGCACCTCATAATGCTACTGCCATCATAGTCATCGGATTTGTAATCCTGAGAGCCTTTTTGAGGCTGTTTGAAAACTAAACGACAAAAACTTGCAACGGTTAAGAATCAGACAGCATATCAGAAAGCGGTAATGGCTGTACCAGAAAAAAGCAGCCTTTTTTCAAGTACTTTATAATTTTTATTAAGAGTATGTGAAATAATATTTGATTTTCACTGTAACCCTTGGTAAGATTTTTAACAAAATTAAAAAACTTTTTTAAATTTAAAAGAATATTCAAATCTTATACATAAAAATGGATGTATATTTGTTTGTGCCCTATAAACAGCTAAACGGCTGAACAGATTTTCCTGAAACTTTTACAGTATCTCTTTGTATGTCTGAAAAGAAGTATAGGCTATATAAATTTTAAAAATTCCAACTAGGCGGTAACACGCCCATACAAAGTAATTATTTATTTTCTATATCTTTGAAATGGTAACGGTAAGACTCTAGGTTCAGTTCAAATAGCTTCAAACTCAATAAAAATTGTCAAGGTCAATCCTAAATACTGATTTTTGTATATCTTGGGAATGGCTTAAGTTAAAGTTCCAAATTTGGTCCCAATAGCTTAATAGTCAAACTAATATCGATTTTTCTATATCTTGAGGATGGTTTAAGATAAAGTGTCCGAATTTGGTCTGAATGACTTCATAATCAACACAAATCATCAGTTAAAAATTAGGTGGAATTATAAAAATGGGCATGGCATCATCTATTCCTACTAAATATAGAATTTTTATATGTGGAAGGCAACAATTAAAGCCACGCTATCTATTCACATCAGCCAACAATCGGGAGAGATTGGATGAACGGGCATTGAACAAAGCACTTTGGCTAAAAGCTCATAACTCTATACAAAGTATGCGTTTGCTTGAAGACTATATACAGATAAAATTTAGATTCTACAGTATCTTTGTGGAAGGAACTATTTAAATTTATTGGATTTGAACGGGAAGCGGAAAAAACGGGGGAAAAGGTTAAAAAATTAACTTAAATAATAGTTAAGATAATAATTGTTGGCTTGGTGTAGTGGTTAGAGCGTACGCATAATAGCACAAACGGCCCAGGTTCGAGCCCTTGTAGAGGACATGACAAAGAAAAAATTAATTGTGGTTTCGAATGGTTTAATAACGACTACAGACGACTACATCTAAAAAATAAAGAAAAACACACCACTACTAGCAAAAAATTCCAATGCTAAAGTAAAAGCAATTAGCAAGGATCTTCACCACTACGCATAATCATATGGAGAAAGCTACAGTAGATTAATATTTATGTTTTTATTTGAAGATTATATACAGTTAAGCAGTAGATTCTTTAGTAACTCTCTAGAATGAACTAGGTTTTAAACCGAAAGAGAATAAAATGAGGACTAAGATAGTAGTTAAGATAATAATTAATTTAGGAATAGTGAAGCACTCCGGGTTTCAAGCAGCCATTTATTAATATAAGTTGTTAACGAACTACCTACTAAAATAGAGACTGGTTTCACTTAAAATGTAAGCACTCATATTCAAGTATAAGTATATTAGAAGTACCAAAAATAAAAATAAAAACAGGCATTAAAATATTTAGCCTTGAAAAAAACTACTTTTTTAATGCGAATTAGACTGCACCACCAACTAATCAAAAATAAAATAATAATAAATAAATAAATAATAATAATAAAAATCAAATATAAAAATCAAAATTAAATTGTTAAACCTGTTTGAAAGCCAAGAACAACTACGAAAAAAAAAATAACAAAATATTTTACCTTGAACATAACCAACGAATTTTCAAAGTTGAAAATAAAAAAAAAAAAAAACTAAAAATAAAAATAAAAACCTAAATTTGAATTGCATTGAAAAAACGAACATTTAAAATTTGAAAACAAATTTAAAAATATTTTTAATTTTTGTTTAAATGCATAAATTTGC
The DNA here is from genome assembly GCA_023159175.1 of Wohlfahrtia magnifica. Classification (NCBI taxonomy): domain Eukaryota; kingdom Metazoa; phylum Arthropoda; class Insecta; order Diptera; family Sarcophagidae; genus Wohlfahrtia; species Wohlfahrtia magnifica. The sequence continues at coordinate 147,605 of JAKWBJ010000001.1, read as the reverse complement.
AATAATAATAGCAACAACATATTTAAATTAAAGCCACAAATATCAAATTAATGTTGCAACCCACAATCATTTGAATCTGAACGTGCAACATTGAAAATGTTGAATGAAAAATTGCAAAAAATAAAACAAAAACTAAAAACGAAAAAAATATTAATTTTTTTTAACTAAAAACCTCGCTCCCAATTTGCGCTTGAATAAACTTTAATAAGAAAAAATTGTAAAACAACAATAGCGGCAGCTTATAAATATACTCACACAGTCCAAAAAATGAAAAAAAGAGAACTAAAGTTCAGCTTAATTTTCGGACCGGTAAAACTGTTTACCAAATGTACAGAAAAAAAAATCACATAAAAATATTAGAAAAATATTTGAAATAAAAAAATTAAACCCCAAACCTCGGCCTTAGCTTTGGAAAATATTGTATGAATAATGTGAATACCACAACAGAGATGAAAAAGAATTTATTCTTTTATAGCTGAAAACGCACTTTTATGCGCTCTAGACCTTTAAGAAATATTCATGCAACGACTTACACAAGGATAGATATTTTCGCAGACAGCATGGCTACCCAGTTGTGTCACTACTGGTCATTACGTGATCAGATAATAATGCTTACAACACTTTTGAAGGCCTTTTAGGACCTCTCAGAAATTAAGCCCGATTCCATATGGTGTACGAAACGCATAAATAGGCGATGATTTCTCTTTACTTCTCTTTGTTTATTTTTTGCTTATTTTTTGCCTCTGCGTGTGACTACGTACGTGTAAAAATAAAAGAGAATAGTAGATCTTTGCCTAAATCTGGTTTAAAGTATGGTAATAAGATCTAAATGTCGCTAAATGAACCCACCTCTAGTAGGTGAATTTAAAAAAATTTTAATTTGTACTCACGTGTGTAGCAAAAAATAGTTAGAGCATAAAATACGATTCGTGCTCACGAATTAAAAAATAACTCACGAGCACGAGTCATAAAACCAGCGAACCAAAGAAAATTCTTCTCACTAACCCAGTTTTCACGTACTATGCGAAATACATTTTCAAAACTGGAATATTTTTATAGATGCACATGAGTGAAGGATATGGTTTTTTTTTTTTTTTTTGCTATCGTACATTAGGTCGGCATTGGATGTTACTGCTAACTTTGTTCAGCAGAAAACTGGCACAATTTGGAATAGCTGTTACAGACCAACGCTTTAGCAATTAACTTAGTCTTGCAGATTATTAGTCACATGATGATAAAAGGTATGTTTAATTATAATATTATAACGGGTATGTTCAAGCTTTTAAACTATATAAAAGGTGTCCAAAATTGAGGTATCATTTTAATTTTAATTTAACTAAAAAAATACTTTTTCTAGTTTATTACAAAAAGGGCCGTTTAAAAATAAGAAATCATGTCGGTCAAGTGACCCCCCTACTGGCTCGGCAGGCTCCCAATCTTTTACTAATACTATCAATCACGTTTTTCAATAAAATGTTGTAAATGGTTGATATCTGTACGATAAGGTTGGCTTTAAGCTCTTGAAGAGTTGTGGGATTATTGCTGTACACTTTCGATTTCAAAAAACCCCACAAAATAAATCTAAAAGTGTCAAATCGCACGATCTTAGCGGCCAATTTACTCCTCTTCTACAAGAAATAATTCGATTTGCGAACTTTTATTTCAAAAGATCTATTTTGTTTCTCTTGTTGTGTGACAAGTGACACCATCCTGTTGAAACCACATATTCTTTAAGTCTAAAGCATCAATTTTTCGCTCCAAAAAGCTTCGGGTCATCACTCTGTAGCGATATCTTTGAGCCGTAATCGCATTTCCATTTCCGTTATTAAAAAATATGGTTCGATGATTCCTCGTAACCACACTAAACCGTAACTTTTTGTAGATGTAATGGGTTGCGCTAAGATAACGTTCAGATTCTCTTCACCCCAAATGTGGCAATTCTGCTTGTTAAAGTAGCCATTGAGCTAGAAATGGACTTCGTCGGTGAAGATTGTTGTGCTAAAACAATTCTCATTTTCTTCTTGTTTTTCGATGGCCTAAGAAATGAATTGCAGAATTAATTCGTGGTCAGCAGGTTCTAATTCTTGGGTCAGCTGGATCTTATAACCCTTTAAATGGAGATCACGATGCAAAATGTTGAATAATGTGAATCGTTTGCTGTTTAATTGCTGCGAACGATGACGAGTGGATGTTTTTGGATCTTTTTAAACACTTCTGCTCACAGCTGCTATATTCTCGATTGAACGACTACTACGTTGATAAATTTTGTTCCAATTTCTCAATCATCAGCTTGATGGCACTATTTGTTCGACTATTTTCTCTACCGAATTTTGTTCTAAATTTCCTAATTACATCCTATCGCAAATTCGCATACGCAAATATAGTAGTTTGAAATAAACAACATTCTTAAGGTTCAATGAGATGTTGTAACGCAACGAACCAACGTTATGACCAACGTATCGTAACGCAGTAACCGTAACCGTAGATAAAATTAATTTTTGGCTGGTTACGATTATGGTTACTGGTATGGCGTTATGTTAAATCACGTCTAGTTAAACTTTTATGGTCTGTTTTATGTATTTGATGAGTGTGGTTTACATAACAATGGAGACTCAACTCTTTTGGCGAACCTTAACAAGTTTAATTTTAGATTTTTCGTAAATAAATTTATTAAGATGATCCGTCTATACATGCTCTTTACTGACATTCATATACATACATATGAAGGGTATAGTTTTTCTGTTATAAAATAGATATATAGGGTTATCCATTTCTGGGTTGCAAAAGTAACGTTAAGTAAAGCACACATAAAGCTATGGTTTCGATGAAACTATTATGTCATTATAATGCTTGGACCTTCTTACAAGGGGTACTATTTATATTTCAGGAACTAGCTACACCAATGTTAATAGCTAAAATCTGGCAACATTATAATAAAGTTTGACATTTTTTAAAAAAACCTACTCATAGCCTTTTGATGTACAAGTGCTATTTGTCTTGTTTACAGTGAGTTAAGAAAATCAATTTGACTAAAATTATTTTTCACAACTTTCGACGTGAATTATGTAACAAGAATGTGTCGATGAACTCAGTTCTTGTATACCGATAAAGCAATACCACTACGTGGTCGTAGTTCGGTCGTCTACGATTTCTGTAAGGTCTCCAAAATCGGTTATTGTGCCACAAAATATCGATGCGGTGATAATGCAAGATCGTCATGTGACATATTGTAAGATAAAGGCATCCTTGCACATTAGTTCCTCTTCAATACATAATGTTGCATGAACACTTAGTTGTAAAGAAAATTTGTTCTCGTTAGATATCCTATAATATATCAATCGCTCAAAAAGGGCTCGCATCGATTAGTGTACGGAAATGATTGAAAAGTGAGTGAGTGAGAGAATCGTGTCAGGTGACGAATAATGAATATGTGCCTATGACCTGGAAACAAAACAGCAATCAACCGTGTTGGTATTCAACTAAAGTTGTTCGTGGAAAAAGCACAGCGAGGCAAATGTTCACCTGTTTCTTCGGCCAAATGAGCCATGAGCCACTGTTCCGCTTAAGCACCGTAGGACGGCCAATTCTGAGTGGTACACGACCACTTGTTTGCCGGAAGTCTTCGGAGAAATTCGTAAAACAACATTTTCTATCATAACAATGCGTGCTCTCACACATCTCGTCAAATAGGTTAATTTTTTAGCAATCAAAACATCGCATTGATGTCTCATCTTCCGTGCGGTTCTGATTTGGCACCCACTTACTTCTTCTTGTTCTCGGAAATCAAAGTTAAACGATTTACGTGCGCCGAAGAAGCAGTTGAAGCGTTCAAAAGCCATGTTTAGAAAATGGTTTATGAGGAATGGAAAAACTGCTATGAAAAATGGTTTGAAAGAATGTAAAAGTATTTTGATCAACAAGAGGAATATTTGGAATAACAATAAAGCCATTTTCATATAAAAATATTTATTATTATATGCTATTCCCGAAATATAAATAGTAACCCTAGTATTATATATGAAATTCAATGTCATTTAAACTTCCGACTCGGGATTGTTTGTAGCAGACTAGCCTTTTAACGTAGTTCTCGGTTAATTTTGTGCACACTTCGGGTGGTATCTCGGCTATAACTTGACGAATGTTGGTGTTCAAATTTTCCAACGTTAGGGGATTATCTGCATGGGCGTGATGTTTGAGGTAATGTGACAAAAAGGTCTAACGGCGTGAAATCACAATCTAAGTGACCAATAGATGTCGTGAAATAGAGAAATTATGCGACCGGTAAATTTTTCATGCAACAAAGCCTAAACCAGTCGTATTGAGTGACTCGTGGCACAGTTTTGCAGTACAAAAAAGTCCGATGATTGCTCTCTGAATTGACGTTACCGGTTTTTCCAGCGCCATTTTCGAAAAAATACGGTCCAAAGACAAATAGCATCTCTGAAGAAAATTTTGTTTGAAAATTCGAAAATCTGAAGTAGTAAGTTGTTAATGATCCATATTCATAAATGGCAAACCTTTCGCTAAATAAATGACACTTCAAATGGCAGATATTTAATAGCTGACAGCTTTGCTAGACCGATAATTTTGGTTAAACTGAAATGGTAACATTACATTCCTTTAGATATGAAAAACTTAATTGGCAGTTGACAAGTTTTTAAAAGTAAAAAAAAACTATACAAAATCAAAAACAACAAAATAAAAATCATGATAAATGAGCATAATTGAGAGGAGAAGCAAAAAAAGTGCATTTTTGGAAAACAACAATAATACGAAAAGAACTCATGATTAATGAAGGCATTTTATGAAAAAAAGTGCTAAATAAGAGTTAAACTGCATTTACACTCATTTATTTAATTTACACATATACACTTTAGCGTATTTGCATGCTTGAGAGAGAGAGAGAGAGAGAGAGAGAGAGAAATGAAAATCTCTGCAAAATTGAGCTTAAAGAGCAAACGCAGTTGCATTTGAGAGTGCTATGCAAAATGTTATTTTTTTATAAAAAAATCTGCTTTAAAAACAGCATTGCTTTGTTTTGTTTTTTGTTTTTGTTGTTGGACTGTAATATGACAACTTATACACATAAATTAAGGGTTTTAAGTCAAGTGTAAAACTGCAATTAATAGAAACAAAAAACAAGAAAGAAAAAAACATTTATACAAAATTCACCTCGCTATGTTAATAAATAAATAAAAAAAAAACTCACCATACTCACGCACACACACATAACGAATGCTTGCAAATTAAAACTGCAATATGCAGCTACCATAACTGGTCAAACATACAAACATACATGTGTGCGTGTGTATGATGTTGGTGTGCACGATGTATAGAGGCTCGTCAACGGTTTTCTTTGTTCTTGATTCTTTTTTTTTCGAGCAACAACAACTAAAAAAGAACTTTGAATGCATTTTGTGTGTTGTTTTTTTGAGATCCAAAAAGTGCATTTTAAAAATTTGCTTTTAAATATTCCCTCGCTTCACTTTTTTCCATTTCCTTTCAATTTTATTTTTTACGTTAAAATTTTGTGTTGCTACTGCAGTTTATTTGCCTTTTTTTGAAGATTTCGGTTTTGTGTTGCAATAGCTTTTGTTGCATATACATACGTTGCTGCACTGCTTTTGTTTAAAAAACCCCTTCTTGGTTGCATCTTTTTCAAGTTTATACAATTTTTAAGGTTTTTATTTTTGGGTTCTTTTTATTTATTACCCAAAAATGCATTCACAAAATGTTTTTTTTTTCTTGATTTTTTTGTTTTTTTGTTTTTTTGAAAAATGCATTTTCGACAAAAAGTATAAAAAGGAGATGAGAGATGAGGCACAAAACAATCTTTGTTGACATGTTTGTGTGATTTTTTTTATAATATTTTTGGGTTCTGATGAAGGGATCTCCTTTCTTTATTTTCTTTGTTTATTTTTATGAATTTTTTTTTTTTTTTTTTGTTATCATCGGAAGTGCATTTGGTTGCATTTTATGCAGTTTTTTAGTGCAGTCACTAAAGTTTATTTTGTGTTTTTTAAATGAATATTTTTAAATATTATACAGGGTGTTTTAAAAAGAAGTAATTTTGGAATTAGACGGACATCATTGTTGAGAAATTTAATACCGTGCTAAGTGAAGCTGCGCTTAGCGTTTTGCATACATTTCTTAGAAAATTATAAATCACTCGTAATACCACTCTTGTATACAGCACAGATAGAAACAGCTAAACATTCCTTCAAATTTTTGTTTCTACACTAAACATGCTACTGCCTTTCAGATTTCCTCCGGATAGTAGTCACCAATGTGTAACCGATTCTTCTTCGTAAGTTTATCGGAATTCTTATGTTTGTTACCAAGTTAAGCTTCCATTTTAGCTCTCTCACAAACGCCTATCTAACCGATTTAAAAATACGACCGAATTCTTGTATTGGGTCCGCCATCTAACGTTTTTTTTTTTTCAACTAATGCTTATTTCGTGAATGGTAGCTCTTAACTCATGTCTGATTTGACAGATAATTAGTTTTATCCTTCCGCTGAACGAATATGGTTGTGTATACGCTTCGCTAAGTGGGCCTACGATCGACTTACAGAAGATGCCGATTTTGCCAAAATAATCATCTTTTCAGATGAAGCTCATTTAATCTTGGCGGGTATGTAAACAAGCAAAATTGTCGCATTTGGGCGACAGAAAATCCGCACGCATACATTGAAAAGCCGATACACCCAAGACTAGCCACTGTTTGGTGCGGATTTTGGTCCAGAAGCATAATTGGGTCATTTTTCTTCGAAAATGAGCAAGGAGTGGCCGTTACAGTAATTGGCGATCGTTATCGGGCCATGCTGAACGAATTTTTGTTCACAAAAATTACAGAGGAGGATATTAGTAACATTTGGTATTAATAGGACGGCGCTACGTGCCACACAGCGGAAGCTACACTCGATGTTTTGCGCCCTGTTTTGTAAGATCGCATTATCAGCCGCAGAGCTGATGTCGTTTGGCTACTTCGGAGCTGCGATTTGACACCGTTGGACTATTATTTGTGGGGTGCCGTCAAAGATAAATGTTACGCCAACAAGCCAGAGACAATTGACGCTTTAAAGGACAATATTCGTGAAGCCATTGGTGACATACAGCTGCACACAATCGATAATGTGCTTAAAAATTGGACCGATCGTATAGGCTACTGCATGGCCAGCCAAACAGCCATTTGAATGAAATTATTTTCCCTTAATTACCGGAAGGATTGTACTTCCAAGTATAACAAGAAATTTGAGAAAATATTCAGTAGTTTTTTTTTCTATAGCATTTGCAAAAAAAAAATTGTTTGGCGGACAAATAGTTATTTTTCTGCATTTTGCAACTCTTAACTCTCTAGCTTCTAGCTGTACTTTGGCCCTGACAACAATCTAACCGATATTAAAACGATCCACTTGGCTAAAAGTCTCATATATGTATATATGTTACTTCCAAATTTCAATTACTAAAATTTTCCAGGACGTTTAATAAAAGGTAATTTTTCCATTCTTTGTCTCTTTAGGACAATAAAACTATCCCCTTGTCTGAAGAAATAGTTTCGTTTAAAAATTTACTTCGATATTGCGGTTGTTTGATAGCCAGTACATATTCGTACGATACAAATTTACAAGTCACTGGATAACCCAATTAAAACCACCCGGGTTTTATTGGGTATTATATTTAAAATAACCCTGGCGGGTTTTTTATTTAAAGGCTTTCGTAGTTTACTTACAACAAAAATAGGTGTAATTTACCTAAAGATAATGAAATAACAAATTCATCGAATCACTGCTTACATCATTTCTCCCCCTCTGAGCTAATTCCCAAATCCCGTCTCAGAAAAACTTTTCATCTTTTAAGGCGCTCCAACTTTGATTTTATATTTCTTTGAAGAAAATGATTCGGTGACATGTTAAAAGAATATGTAGGCCGCAAATCGGAATACCTTTAAACGAGATGAATATGTGTTGCGTTTACTTTCCCTAAACTTAAAAAAAAAAAATCGAAGAATCCTCGTTTTTTAACCGTAGAACGAGGTAACTTGCGCTTAAAGCGAATGTGTTCCATGATACAAACAGGCCATGATAGCGAAATGTCATGTAAAGAAAGTTCGTATAAAGAGGTGTGAGTATATTGTATCGGTCGCAACAGCCAACGCAACAATGTTCGAAGAATACGGCGAATGCGAAATTTAATTGTTTCTAATAATTGCTTTCAAAATTTTGCGACATAAGGTCGGGTGTTATAAAATAACTTAATCATGTCTGTCTGTATATTCCTGTCGTTTTCTCATAATGCGTGATTCAAACGAGGTAATTGCAGTCTACTTCGATCACCCAGTTTTAACAGTTCATAGTACACAATGCTACCTTAATCCAACTAAGAGTGCAAAACTGCGTTATATATACCAAAACAACGTGAATGTATAAGCAAATAATAAGTATTGTCGACTTGAACGGAATTTGAAAGCATATATAAAACCCAATAAAACCCATCAAAAAACCTAACCCAGTGGGATGGGTTTTTAAAAAAAACCCGGTTTTTTGCCAACTCTGATTTGTAGCCCCCTTACACTCGATTATAAAATTTCTTGTGGACTTTACGCCATTATGTTTTCCTTACTAACGTTACTGCAATGTTGGTAATTATATATAACTAATGTTCGTTTCAAAATGTCATCACAGGCTTCCATGCCAAGATCATTAGTGATCTTATTTCAGATTACATTGGGATATACTAGAGAGTTTGTTGTTTTCTCCAAAACAATCTTCTTTCCATCACGCCGAAATCATTAAAGCATTTCTTAATTCAAATTGATATTCCAAACTGCTTATGGATGATTTGGCAGCAGCAATCCCGCATAAAACATATTACCTAATCGGTGTTTATGTCTACCATAATATTACAATATAGTTTCGGAATATATTTTGAACGTAAATAACTTTTTAAAAGGCTACTTATTTCAGCTTTTTAAACTTCACATTTTCACTTTATAGCCAATTTCAGTTTAATATTTTCAGTTATCAGCCGTGTTTACATTCTCATATAATAAATACACTCTGAACTTTGGTGTTCTTGAGCTTGTACGATCCTTACCAACATCGTCAACTCACTAAAGCGTACCTCTTTCTATACTGAAGAAAGTTCAAATATTGGTCTACCTTCGATTAATGCCACAGTAAATTCTAGGCGTTCATCATCCAGGTTCTACATTAAGTGCGTCTCTGCTAAGTCTGTTCTAAGTATTAGTGAATCAGCCGAACCGAAACACGACCTTATTTACCAAATTTGAGGCAATGAACGGTAGAACAAGAATGATTAGGTTGCGAACATTGTCTTTCGATACGACGTGATCTCAATTTAAACTGACTGCTTAAAGGCGAAGGTGGTAACCAGCGAAGCTTTTTATTGTGATGAACTTGACTTTTCTTAGACTTCCTGATAACTGCATTGTCTTCCAAGTGAAAATGCATTCAGGTATTAAATCTTGAAACTTTGACTACTAATAGTGGAACTAAAATGAGTTCCAGGTAATGAAAACATCATAATATTACCACTTGTAGAATACTCTCATAACTCTGGAGTTCCTACTTTGGAGTTCCAATAGAATTCAAATAATATAATTGCTATATGATTGGGATTATCTAGCATATGGTTACAAAAAATATGAGTTTGAAGAACTTGTTTAGAGAAGAAAAAGGTAAAATGGGTACAGCAACTTCCTCAGGAGCATATAGAAGGACACATTGGTGTGTATGTCTCTTTTTTAATCAAAACTATGTATCTCCGAGATTTGACGATAAAGAATCTGTTAAATTTTTAAAAAAGTACTGTTTGGAGCCACACGGAGGGGGCAAGACATATTATTAAATCCAACCTTTATGATAAATCAAAGGCCTTTTTTTCGTTTGAGGGAAAAATATATCCACTGATATACGGATATATAACGTCTTCGATGGAAGACGTTCATTCAGTTGGTTCATTTTATTCTCCCTAGAAAAATGTAGTTCTAATATTATCACTAGAACGCTCCTTCTCTATTGTTCATTGGGTAATTAATTACCTGTATTAATCCGAGCATATCGGTTAAGTTACCAATTCTATTGCGAAATCGATAATCTAGATCGCGGGTTCTGCAGTCTGTCCAGTTAATCTCGACTGTCACATACCGCTGTCCCTTAAGAAGTTTCTCGATCGTAAAGGAAAATGTTCTGTTTTCCTACTTAACCTCAGAAGTAATTGTGTTCCTGATTCGACTAAAGTAGGCCATAGGGACATGGATATCCTGCAATTATTTCTATTATCACATGAGCTGTAGGGCTGAACTAAGTACCATTATTTTGCCATTCTAAAAATGTTGCCTAGTGGTGGTTTCACTCTGTTACAGGTAATGACATATTCACCAAACGCGGTCTAGCTAGTCGTCGGCAACTTAGTTTTTTTGATACTGCAGCGACCCGGTATCCAGCATAATCTGATCAGCTAACCACATCCATCACCATAAATCCGATAACTAGCCAGCAGGCAAAGTTCACAGTGCATCCTCTCAGAATTTGACGAGAAATTACCTGTACTTAAGCTTTTGCCAAAAACCTTGCTACTGAAATTGGGTTGAAATTGCCACTCATCATAACTGTCGATATGATTTTTGCCCAGTTTCTATACTAACCGTGCAGTAAATGGGGGTTTCCGTCGTATATCTGATCAAGGTTTCCAAAATCAAATTAGACTACTGTTGACCACAATAGCACAGTCCTGGTTCTTACACGAGCATAATCTTTTTAAGATTTAGAATCAAATATGTAGTATGCGCGTTGAACGACGCCAAATTTATATTTATGGTTCTTGATGCTGGGCTAGGTTTTTTTGTCTTTTTACACCAATGTCTCCATCGATTATGGCTTGAGTTCCAATAGTTTGTACTCATGGTTAAATTTTATACGCATTGGTGACACATGCTAGACAAGTGTAAACACGATCTGCCAAATTTTGTAAAATTCTAACTAAAAAATATTCAAGAAATAAATTTATTGTACTAAGACTTCCCATTTTCGTACATCTTTGTGAAAAACCCTTTACCTAAGTGAACTACGGGTGCATTAAATCAGGGTGGTTGATTTCCAGTTTATATTTTTAATGCATTTTTGGTGCATTTTTAGTGAAATTTTTTTGCGATGAAAAAGAGTTTTATTTGCTCTGCAGTCACTGGGTTTTGCTGCAATTGCGGTTAAATGTGCTACTGCTTCTGATTTGATTGTAATTCTTATCTCTGATACATATAAATAATGCAATCATGTCCTTGAATAAAAAAACAACAACAAATAAAATAAAATAAAAAGAAAAAAATTATAATTTATTAAAGGCAAAGTTACATATTTATTTTTGGAACAGAAATACAACAAAAATAAAATTCTCTAGAAATTCTTGTTTTTTTGTCATTTATTTTTTAAGAAACAGTAACGAAAAATTGTTTTTGTTTTTTTTTTCTTTTAATTGAATAAAAGGGGTTTTAAATTTCTTAGAAAATTTTTAATACGATAATTGGGCTTATCTCTTGTACAGGTAAGATATTTCAGAAAGAAAACAAAAATTAAAGAGAATATTTTTGTTGTTGTGCCAGTACTCATGTACGTAAGTAGCCGCTCGGTTATATGAACTAATTCAAACAAAGCTTGTTCACTAAATGGAGAAGTTCACTAAATCGAGAGAATATAAAATAAGTAATTCATATGATTTTTATTAAATTAAGTAATTTTAAATAAGGTTTTTAATAATTAAAGAACATGAAAGTAGTCGGCTATATTTTTTGTACTTTTTCTGCTTCAAGAGATTTCTGCAGTGCCTTGTCCCTCATTTTCGTAATACCAAAATATCATTAACATCAGATATGTTATTTTCACTCCAAGCAATAACTTTATTGAATGCTTCGATTGCCTCTGTTGTACCAATTTCAGCAGTTGTTGCTATGCACTGATCTTCGTCATCATCTTCAACTTCGCTATCTATATCTTCGGTACCAACGTCTTGATTCCACGTCTGAATCTCTTCTCGTGAAAGCTGTACTCCATTCGATAATTCTTTGACTAGATCGATGACTTCATTTAAAGGTGCTTCAATGTCGTTTTGATATTTTTCTTTTAAAATACTGAGTGGAATGTCTTCTTCCGAATCATGTTCTTTCTCAAAACTTAAAATGTTCTTCTAACACTTTTGTTTTGAGCATGCATCAACCTTATTCCATGCCAAACTAAGGTTTATAACCGCATCTTTTATGCTCAAATTCTTCAAAATGTATGAAGCATTTTCCAAATTTGCTGACACTATTGATGCTAGCAAAGCGGATCTATAGTACATTTCGTAATTCGGATAACATTCTGATCCATTGGCTGGATTAATGGCGTAACATTTGGTGGCATGTAAACAACGAACATGTTTCCATCATCTGAACGCAACAACTCCGCAGGTGGATGACTTGGTGCATTTTCCAATAAAAGAATGGCTTTAACAGGTAGGCCCTTATGATTTAAATATTTAGTCACCTAAAAAGGAAATAGTAGAAAAATGATATAAAACACATGTACAAAAAGCTTTCCAAAATTACCTATACAACAAATGAATCTTTAAACCACTTTTGGAAAATTGCTGCCGTCATCCATGCGTTTTTAGAATGGCTATAGTCAACGGGTGGAGTAAAATTGTTGAAACATCTTGGATTTTTTGACTTCCCTATCACCAGTGGTTTTACTTTGCGATCTCCAGAAGCATTTGTAAGACGGATTTTCGACTTTTCGTCCAGGTGCACTTTTTTCACTTCTTAAAACGTATGTCTTGTCTGGAAGCAGTTTCCAAAATAGGCCACTTTCAACCGCATTGTATATTTGATCATGTATTAAATTGTGTTCTGCTATTAAGGAATGAAGTTCTTTTTTAAAAGGTTCTACAAACTCCGGATTGGACGATAATTTTTCACCGGATATCTTTAAAAACCGTGTTCCAGATCGTCGCTTAAATTTCTGCAGCCACCCAGCGCTTGCAGTAAAAGAACTTTTTTCTTTCAATTGGTCGTTAAAATATTTTGCTTTTGCTTTAATTAATTCACTTGTAATAGGTAAATTTTTAATTCTCTGTTGATTGAACCAATGACGTAGTTTCGCCTCCACCAACGGATTTCACCTTTTCTCAATGTTTTTCTTTTAATTTTCCCATCACTTTATGCAGTTACTTCCAAAATTGGCTCTTTATTTTTCTTAATAGCACAAATTGTTGACTTGGCCACTTCGTATCTGTGTGCAAGAGAAGTAACGCTTGCACCTTTGTCCAAGCTTGTCAAAATGTCACTTTTTTCGGATAACATTAACACCTTGCGCTTCATCTTCGATGCACTATGTAACAAACACTAATGTCTTCAAAAAGCTTTTTTGTATTCGTACGCGCACGCTTGCTTATCTCGGGGAAGAACCGATTTATTATATGTAAGACTAAAAACTAACAACATTAATAAAATCAACAGTTTAAAGCAACATTGGCTAAATGGCAACATTGGCCAATTGGCTCAATCTTAAAATGTACAACAACAATTTTCAGTGTAAATTATTGTTTTTGCCGAGCAAATAATGAAGAACATACTTTCAATTAGACAAAAATTTAAAAAAAAATTAACGATTGAAAGAGAGAGAGAGATTGGTTGTGTTCACTCTTTAGAACCCCATGTGTTTACATTTTGTTGTTCACTATTATGGATGTTCGTATAAACGAGCGGCTACTGTATTTGCTTTATTAAAGATATTATACGTTTAAGCCCTCAAAAGCATTAAAAAATATTTTATATCAGATTTAATTTATTTATTTATGGTAAAATCATTAAAATAAATATGATCTTTCTTTAATTGATTAATTATAGACTTTTTTTGAAATTAAGTCAAAGAGTCTTTCGGTAAAAAAGTAGCGCATCTATCGTTAAGCAAATGTCCGCCGCAGCTTTGCTGGGTAGTAAGCATCTCAAATGTACAATTTTTCATAACTTATGACCGATGTGGTTTGTGGTTAACCGGCATAGATTTTCGTCTAAAGAAAACTGGGCAAAAAAATTTCTAATGGCGCCAAATCGAACGATTTCGCTATTCAGTTCACATTACCCTCACTAGTTAATGTGAAATAACGTGCTTTCCAAATGGATTTCAGTACTTTGACAATGTTCATATTACTTCTTATTTGCTCATCTTGTTTTGCCAATTCACCCTTAACGGACATAACGTTCAAAAACACGTGCGAATGATAAGATACTTTTATCAAAATGATGTGTTCTGATCGGTCAACGTTTTGCGCGCTTTCGCCAGGGGACTATTTTGGTGAATAAATTGGAGTCGAGTGGTTCAATACCGTACAACGACTTAGCAAGATTTATGCGTCAGTGTGGCGTCTTGCAATTATTCGCTTCTCTTAGTTACTAGCATTTGTATTCGTTAAAATTATACAAATACAAATAAAGCGAATTCTTAAGATCTTGCAACTTATCGTACGATAATATTCATATAATAGTAGACGACAAAAACTAATTTAAAACAAGTATCAAAGTGATAATTTTATATAATGGAACGTTCATTAAAGATTAGTGATTCACTAATATTATACTTCAATAATTATGAGCAAATTTTTATATCTTCAAATGCTTTGAATTATGGAAAAATGTATAATAATTCTAAAACTGTTCGAAGAAGTTGCATGTGAACTAAGCTACTCAAATATAATGGGTGTCCAAAATTGAGGTATCATTTTCATTTTTATGCCATTTTTTTTCTACTTGTAATTTTTTGCAAATGTTTTGAAATGTTAAGAGACTATCAATCTAGAAAATCAAAAACAGATGTAAATTTGAAGGATATATTTACACAATAGTCGCACGATATTAACAACAGATTTATAAAAACAAAGCCGTGTTTGATTGTTAACTAAATACCAGTCTTTATTAAATTCATAAAAATTTCGGTTGAGAAATATGGAAAAAATTGAATGGAAATGTGTTTGCTCGACATAGAGTATCATTTTACTTTTGATGCCATTTTTTTCTACTTGTAAATTTTGTTCTAAATTTTTATTTTCAGATACTAGATACACTCCGGTTAGATAATAGGGACGTTTCACGAAGGAACAGCGTGTTCCTATTATTACAACATTTTTTGAAAATGACGAAAGTTTTCAAGATGTAATTAAGAAACTTAGAACAGAATTGAGTAGAGAAAATGCTCCAATAAAACGTGCCATCAAGTTGATGGTTGAGAAATTTGAAGGAACAAGATCCGTTCATGATAACAGAAACAGAATTTATCCACGTAGTGTTCATTCAGCTGAGAATATAGCAGAAGTGTTGAAGAAGATCCAAAAACACCGATTTGTCATCAAGAATTAAAACCAGCTGACCACACATTACGTCGACAATTCATTTCTTGGGCCATTGAAAAACAAGAAGAACATGAGAATTTTTTTAACAAAATAATCTTCACCGACAAAGCCCATTTCTAGCTCAATGTCTACGTCAAGAAGCAGAATTGCCCCATTAGGTGTCAAGAGAATCCAAGAGTTAACTTAGAGCAACCATAACATCCACAAAAAGTTACGGTTTCGTATGGTTTGTGGTCCGGAGGAATCATCGGACCATATTTTTTTGAAAACAAAAATGGAAATGAGATTACGATCACTGGAAATCGCTACAGGTGATGATCTAAAGCTTTTTGTGGCGGAAAATTGTGGAAAATATGTGATGGTGCCACTTGTCACACAGCAGGAGAAACAATGGATCTTTTGAAAGAAAAGTTCGAAAATCGCATTATTTCTTGTTGAGAAGGAGTAAATTGGCAACAGAGATCGTGCGATTTGGCACTTTTAGATCTTTTGTTTGTGGGTTTTTTTTTTTTGAAATCGGAAGTGTACAGCAATAATCGCAAAACAGTTCAAGAGCTTAAAACCAACATTATCGAGCAGATATCAATCATTGACAAAAGTTTATTGAAGAACGTGATTAATAATTTTGGTAAAAGATTGGGAGCCTGCCGACCCCGTAGGGTGTGATCACTTGACCGACATAATTTTTCATTTTTAATCGGAATAAACTGAAATAAGAATATATATTAAAATTAAAATGATACCTCCGTTTTGGACATCCAGAATGTATAAAATTCAATCGTAATCCCTTTAATTTATATCTTTAGATCAGAATTAATTAATTATTCAAACATTGAATAATACTTCCGTAAGTAGAAAAAGTAATTCATATTTGATGCACTAATTGATGAGATAGTTACTAGATTTGGCGATCTGGACTAAAAAAATAATATTTTTTATATCAACTTATTTTAATTCTTAATATACCAACAGATGTTAATGAAAATTTTGTACCGAAGCTGATAACAAAATGTGTGCAATAAAAAAGTTTAAAAGTACAAATGTGTGTTTTTTCTTTTTTCAGAATCGCAGAGCAACAGTGACCAAGATGAAGATTTTAGTGATATACCATTTAAAACGTTAACATGTTCTGATACAAATCATTTATTTGGTGAAAATAAAATTTACGTTTGAAAAAACCCATTACTGTGGTATGAAAAAAAATACCTAAAATTTTGGATGATTTTTTTTTAGCAACTTTCTTCGTGGCAACACTGTTTTCGACAGCTCAGCTGTTTTCTTGTAACATGTTACTGTCAAACATGTTCAGTTTGGTCTATAATTTAATCATGAATCAACTCACAAACGAACAACGCTTGTAGGCTATTGAATTTTCTCATCAAAATTCAGTTGGAAGAAGATCCACTCTTTTATCTGAAAGGAAAAGATACGCGAACGAGCAAAATTGCCGTGTTTGGTATAAGAGCAGCCAGACGCCTTGCAAGAACTGCCAATGCATACCGGAAAATGCACTGTTTTGTGTAGATTATGTGTCAGTGGCATCATTGGACAGCAGTTTTTCAAAGACGATGAAGTCAGGAATGTTATTTTGAATGGTGAGCGCTACCGTGCTATGATTATAATTTTTTTCTTGCCAAAAATAGAAGAGCTGGTCTTGGCTGACATGTGGTTTCAACCAGACGGTGCCATATGCCATACAACACGCAAAACAATGGCTCAATTAAGACGAGAGTTCAGTGAACTGTTTATTTCACGTCTGGGGCCAGTGAATTGAACGCCTAGATCGTGCAATTTAATGCCTTTAGACTGTTTTTTGGTGTTTTTAGTGCAACACTCATTATAGGGTTATAGCTTATTTTCTCTTCTGGTGAAGATAGCATGCACATTCGGAGGATTCTAACATAATATCTTGCTTTTATAAGTTTCAGTAGGCGATAAGTGGCCAAATACTAAAGTAGGCAAATTACCCCTCAACAAAAATAAAGGGTTCGCCATCTAACTTTTTTTTTCAACTAGTGCTTATTTTGTGAATGGTCACACTTAGCTCATGTCTGATTTGGCAGATAATTAGTTTTGTCCTTCCGTGTATACGCTTCGCTAAGTGAGCCTGCGATCGACTTACAGAAGATGCCGATTTTGCCAAAAAAAATCATCTTTTCAGATGAAGCTCATTTTGATCTTGCCTGATGTTGTTTGGCCACCTCGGAGCTGCAATTTGACACCATTGGACTATTATTTGTGGGGTGCCGTCAAAGATAAGTGTTACGCCAACAAGTCAAAAACAATTGATGCTTTAAAGGACAATATTCGTGAAGCCATTGGTGAAATACAGCTGCACACAGTCGATAATGTGCTTAAAAATTGGACCGATCGTGTAGGCTACTGCATGGCTAGCCGAGGCAGCCATTTGCATGAAATTATTTTCCATTATTAACCGGAAGGATTGTACTTTCAAGTAAAAAAAGAAATTTGAGAAAATATTCAGTAGTTTTTTTTATAGCATTAGAAAAAAAATTATTTGGCGGACCCTTTGGTACCGACAACATGCTTTAGAGTCTTAAAAGTGAACTTCAAATTTTAAACAGTGTTATTTAGTGTCCGTACAGTGTGAAGACCTCGATATTTATCAATTTACAAGCACTTTAAATGATTAATAACTTTCTTAAGACTGCCGCCAACATGGCAATATTCACTTTTTAGTCGCCTGATCTTAACCCAATAGGACACTTTTGGGATTATCTAGCTCGCAAATAGGAAAACAGGAGTTGAAAGAAGGAACAAATAAAAAAATTCTTATAGAGGATGAATGATTAAAATTATCCAACTTTTTGATGCAAGAATTGGTGAAT
This sequence comes from Wohlfahrtia magnifica, assembly GCA_023159175.1. NCBI lineage: Eukaryota > Metazoa > Arthropoda > Insecta > Diptera > Sarcophagidae > Wohlfahrtia > Wohlfahrtia magnifica. The sequence goes on along the minus strand of JAKWBJ010000001.1, from coordinate 129,356 downwards.
TCGATACATTACGATTTCAAGACGGTATAACACATAGAGTTTACCCTCTTAACTCTTTCATGCGTTTGTTGTTTGTATACAGTTTTAGTTTATTTTAAGTCAAACAGAGTAATATAAAATGAAATTCTATTCCTTAAGATTAGTTTTTCTTCTAATTTAGCTGAAGTAAAAAAAAAAAAATAAAATTACTGTCATTTTGGTTTGGTTAAGTCTGCTTATTTTTTCGATATTTATTTTGTGAAAAAATAAGTGCCTAACTTTTTTAGAAAATCTTACCATAATTCAGTGAAAATTCGACGATTTTTTGGGACTATAATTTAACTGTTGTATATATACATATACAAAATGCGCATTAATAGTGTATTTCTTTTAATATTTTGTATTGCAATTTTTAAAACTTTTGTATTCCTCTTCACCACTTTAATTACTACTTTGTCAACTATGAAACGACAAAAGTGTTTAACAGCGAGTGAAATAGACGCTTTCTCTCAGTAGATTCAGAAGGCTATCAATAAGAGCGATCTCAGGGTAATAACGGATCTATTTACTGGGCACCGTGGTCTTAGATACCATCAATTATTTTGGAAAATTTGAGGATGATTGGTTCTGCATGACCTGAGCTGAAACAACTGAACATGTAATGTGTGAGTGCCCAGTTATTTCGGTGAGATGGTGTGCCGACTCCGAAGGAGGCTTGTTGGCTTTATTCACAGCGTCAATTTAATATGGTGAATTTATGTGGGTAGACAATAATTTCTTATGAGCGCAGTGAATTTTGGCCCATGACAACATTAACATTAACAAGAGAAATGAAACAAATTTTTGAGTTTGATTCGCAAAATTCTGTTAAGGCGGAACATGAAATACTGCTAACGAAGCGAGCATTTCTGATGTTTTAAAAGGGCTTTGCGCTGGAGGAAATAGTTATTACGTTTTCTGAGGATTCTAGAATTAAGTTGGAGTTTCAAAAAATAGATCTAAAACTCTTAAAATGGAAAAACCTATGGAATAATCCTATGTAGGTGTTTAGGTAGACATATGGTCTCACTGGGTGTTTTGCTATATCCACCATTACGATTTCAGATCTGTTGATGTTCATTAGGAAAGCAGTAAATTTGCACGTGATCAGGAGGATAGTAATAATAATGGAATAATCCGATGAAAGACGATGTAGATATATAAACCCCTTGAAATACATCAGAATACAAAACAATTTTAATAAAAAAAAAATATTAAAAAATCTATAATTTTCTTGTTATATAAAAACTTGCTCTTTTTACTCTGTTTATGCGCCATCTTGCATGTGTAAAAATGCTACGAATGCAAGTTGAACTTTTGTTAGTTTTTTAACTTATTTGACCCCAATGTAGTCGGAAACAAAGTTAAAAAATATAGCTGTCCTAGCAAAGTTTGATGCATGAGAGGGTTAAATAATAAAACGACAACATTTTTCTAATTTTTCTGTTAAAAACCATAAAATATATGTTACCTACTGTATACTAACTTTTGTGATGTGATATATTATATGTTAATTCCCATAACATTCTATAAAGGAACACGGGGACTTCTCTCAGTCAATAAGCTGCTCCCGATTCTATTTTTAGACTCATTGAAACGGCCCTATAGTTTAACGCCGGTTCCAAACGGCAAATGCATTAGAGAAGTTTTCAGTAGAAGTAATACTCATTACCAGTTATGAGGTGATACCGCTGTTAAAAAAAAAGTTTTCTTTTTTTCAGATGGTCTGGCCTGGTATTTGACCGAGGACCTTCTAGTTGGTAGGCGGGTGTATTACCCACCATACCACAGCCATGTTAACTTAGTTAAGTTTATTGTTGTCATTTTACATATTTAACAATTAGAAGAATATTGTTAATTTTGCTTAGTAATAGTATTAGTCGCCCTTAACTCTATAAAATTAAAAATACTTTTTTTTAATTATCTTATTGACAATTTATTTTTTAATTAAAAAAGAAAATACGACAGTTTTGTTTATTAACGAATCCATTCAAACAAAAGTGAGCCTCCTCACTAAAAAAAATTCGCTTAAGAAAATCGGTATCAAAAACAATTTTGCTTTCAAGCCATTTGGCCCATTTGGAAGCGTTGCTCAGGCGTAAATATATTTATGTTGAAACACCCAAGGCGAATTCAAACCAGGTGAGCTGGGCTTGCTACGTAAGCGACATCTGGCAGCTGTTAAGTGACTATATGTCAAAACGATTCACCATTACTATTTTTTTTACAACAAATATATGTGACCCACAGTTAATTTCTTTACCATTTGCTTACTACAGTGTTGCATTATTTTGACACAACTTTAAAGTCTGTTTACAGTGTTGTATTCGTTTTCAAAATGAGACTACCTTGTTAAATTTGCCTTGGAAACAGCAGACCAAACTAAATCATAAATCACTTGGCAGCTAACAAAATGGCCATCAGTTAAAAAAGTGTTGCCAACTTAAAGCCGTATACCTCTGGTATATGTAGATTGAATAGCTGTTTACTTACTTTAGTGATTATCGTTGGTATCAAGCCAAGGTTTTTGGTTTTCTTTACACTTAAATTCAATGTAATAAACATAGAAAAAGATTGATAGCCACAGCAAAACATGCAGGCAGCTTATATTTGATACACTGTTTATAATAAAAACTGTTTAGATCTTTAAAATAGCAATTACTCGCAGATTCTACCTATTCATTATTTTACAAACCAGCCATTTTTTAAAGTTTGGAAACATAAGATAATATAAGAAACCTAAATATAGCGAATAAGGTAAGTGATGAAGTAAAACGAACTCTTAAATTTATTGATTTTGGCCTTCGTAATAGGGTATGCGTGAAAGGGTCCATTGTTTTAATGAAACAGCACTTTCTTTTTTGGCAAATCCGGCCTTTTTTCCCTGATTTCATCACTTAAACGCTGCAATAAGTTCAGAAAATACAACATTTGACATCTGCCCGACATTATATTCCATAATTGATTCCCTAATAATTTGCTTTATATTGGTACTTATAGGACTGAATTTGTAAAAACAATGTGCCTTTAAGCCAATTTACTTCCTAACCTCAAATTTGCCCACCGTTTATAAAGTAATAGTTACGCATTTTTCGTCCAATATGTGTCTCTATATTCTTTGTTGAACTAAATATTATTTAATGTATTGGGTGCCTAAAATTAAGTTATTATTTTAATTTTAATAAAAAAAATACTTTTTTCAGATATAAAAAAAAAACTTTTATTTTAGTTTATACAAAAAGTTTCTGGTTAAAAATGAAAAATTATGTCCTTCAAGTGCCCCCCACCCCTACTGGCTCGGCAGGCTCCCAATTTCTTACCAAAATGATCAATCACGTTTTTCAATAAGCTTTTGTCAAAGGTTAATATCTGCTCGATAATGTTTGTTTTAAGCTCTTGAACTGCGATTATTGCTGTATACTTTCGATTCAAAAAAAACCCACAAAAAAAGTCTAAAGGCGTCAAATCGCGCGATCTTTGTACTCAATTTATTCCTCCTCTGCGAGAAATAATGCGATTTTCGAACTGCCCTGCCAAAAGATCCATTGTTTCTCTTGCTGTGTGACAAGTGACACCATCCTGTTGAAACCACACATTCTCTACGTCTAAATCATCATTTTTCAACTCCCTGTAACGATTTTCATTGACCGTAATCGCATTTTCATTTTCGTTTAAAAAAATATGGCATGAATTTTTCCTCAAGACCACTCACCTTAACTTTTTGTTGATGTAATGGTTGCTCTACGATACGTTTTTCAACCATCAGCTTGATGGCACGATTTGTTGAAGCATTATCTCTACCGAATTTTGTTCTAAATTTCCTAATTACTTCTTGAAAACTTTTGTCATTAAAAAAAAAAAAATGTTTTAATAATAATAATAATAATAATAATAAACACGTTATTCCTTCGTGTTCGGTACCATATTAACTAACCTGGAAATAAAAATTTAGAATAAAAATTACAAGTATAGAAAAATGGCAGCAAAATAGAAATAATACCTCAATTTTGGGCACCCTTTATTTTCCAGGCGTTTTCATTTGAAAAACAATGTACTTTTATTTTGTTAATTGTGCTGCTAATTTTTGCTCAATGTACTTTCCTTTGTAATTGAAATATTTGGCTACCATATGTGGCTTCCATTCAGTGCAGAGATTTCCCATCTCCTAACAATAGGTTAATGTGCGATGTGTTTAGCTCTGTAAGAATGCCTATCATTTAAGCTGGCTCGTGCATCTTCAACCGACGATTATTTTCTGGATTTTCCTAACCGTTATTGACTTGGACATCTTAGCTGGTCGACTACCACAGTGGCCTAGTTTCTTCTACACAAGATTTTATAGTTGTTTGGACTGAAGCCATCCAGTGAACACATGTTTTTTTCATGTTTACGAATTAACTGAGTTCGTTTATTTTTGAAGACAGAAAATGGTACTAAATAATTTAACGCCTTAGAACCAGGGACTGAAAACCCAAAAAAATGGGCTTAGGTTCGGGTTCGGGTAATTTTGAAAGTAATTTTGGTATATTTTTATAATTGATATACTTTTTAGGATTTCTCTTTTAAATTTGTTCTTTGTCGTGACAAAATAATTTTCAAGAATGAAAAGACCCGCTCGACGGCTACCACGAATATAATCTGAGCCGCTTGTTACAATGTTGGCGTTCCCATTTTATGTTACTCCCAAAATATTACAATGATTTTTTTCTTTTCCCAGCCTTGAATATTTTCGTATACAAATTACCAGAACCTTTTTAAGAATGTGTTCGCGGAATGTTTTTGTTTAAATATAGAGTTATTTGTTGCAAGTTTGTCCAATTTTTTATTGCTGAATGCTTTGTGACGCCTCTTACTTACGATAACATTCATAAAAAACCAAATTTTTTTCATAAAAACACAGTCCGAAAAATTCCAATAATTTGTTATTTTTGAAAACATTTATTTGACAGCGCAAAAATCAGGTGAAGTGGTGTTGATCCATTTTAAAGGTTATGACGCCTGATAGGTCTTAACAGCTACAGAAATGGCATATGTGCAAAAAGATCTTACATGTTTAGAGTTTGTTGTTGGAATTTTCAAATAAAATGAAAAAAATATTTTATTATTTTTTCTACTTTTAAAACATTTATTTGACAAACTGTATGTATGTACATAGGCTTACAAAAGTTTATATACGTTTGTTAATTTCAGTTTTCTTTATAATTTGAACATATAAAAAAGCGTTTGGAATACTCCCAAAAGGTACCATAATGTACACGCAAACATGTAATATTCACCGACTAATGAAAGTTTATGTTTTTTTTTGGGAAGTGATGGTGGTTCAAAAGTTTGGCGAATTTCTAAAACGGCTTGACAAACAGAAAATTTTTACCCGACCGCGGAACATGGAGGCGGATCGGTCATGGTCTGAGTATGTATGGCAGCAAACTGAGGTTCATTGACGGCACTGTAGATAAGGCTATGCACCTATCTGGAGATTTTAAATGATAGCTATCTGTCAAGTTGTAAAATATTAGACTTTAGGTGAATATTCTGTATTGCTTCAAGATAATGATTCAAAACAGACTTCGAAGCTGGTAAGAGCATGGCTGCTAAACAATGTTAAAAACAAACTGGAACTGGAAGATACATATATTGTCGCTTTTTACCGGAGTAATTTGTTTCTGACCATTCTATACGCCAGTAAGTCTAAAATAGCATCAGTTTCGAAACCTTTAAGCAGGGAAATTAATTGTTTTTTTTATAGTTAACCCATTGAGATTTTACCACCTCAACCGGCAAACTGCTTAAGAACTTAATAATTACGTATGTCCTTAATAAACATATTTTTTCTAAGCACCCGCATAACCACAGTACCCCAAAAATTTTAAAGAAAACAAAAATACATTTCTAAGGGATTTTTTTATATTTGACACTCTACCTCGTTCACCTCGCCTTAAATTTGAAAAAAAAAGTATGAATACACACATACACATGCACTCTAGCAACAACAAACCTTTGAACTCTTGAAAATATTTAATTTGCTGGTAATTTATAAAAAAAGTAGATTTTACAGGGGTACATTATATTGGCTTTGTAATTGTTGTTGTGTTATTTTTATTTTAAAGCTTTTTTTACTCAATATTCTGTCATTATTTTGTTCCCTTTTATTTTTTGTTGTAAGAGTCTCAATTTTTACCATGTTTTTTTAATAAGTAATTTTGTTGTTGCAAAAAAAAAACGAATTCGCCCAATTGAATTTGAGAAGTGGATGGAAACAAAAACAAAAAAAAACAACAGCAGCAACAACATCAACAACAACCATAAGAAAAAAAACTTAAACGAAAAGTGCATGTGCAACGAGTATACGAGCTCAGTTTGCTAGTTAGTTGCATTCGTGCACGTTGAGCGACGTTCTGGTATTAAAACGTTATTCTTATTCTTTTTCTTATTGTAATTATTGTTGTTTTTATATTTTATTATATTATTATTAGTACATGTCATTGTAGTTGCTGTCAATACTTATGTTTGGTTTTTGTTTTATTAAAGTTTTTTATTTTCTTTATTGTGTGCTTCGTTACGTTGACAGACTGTCGCATGTTGCTAAATTGTGATTCTGTTTTGTGTTTTTAATTCGTAAATAAAGAACGTTTAAAGATTTACTTTTTGAAAACAATAAAAACAACAACAACTATTATTATTACTACGCGAGAGACTTCAGAGTGTATATGGCGATGACATGACTACATTACATGCATTAACTCGCCATTAGACTCTCAGCTGAGCTTTTTTTGTGTTACTTGCGGCATTTTTTCATGCGTGTGTGTATGTATGACGAGTATACGAGTTGTGGTTCCAAAGCTAAAGTGCATTTCAAACCGTATCAAACCAACCGACCAACTAACCCGGCAATCATTCCGTCATACCATAAACCCAATACAACATCAACGTAAACAGATGAAAAACATTGTCGTGTGCGATTAGCAAAAGTCCGTAAGAAAGAAACAATAACACAAGAAATAAAATAAAAGCGCAATAATAAATACTAAAGAACATGAAAACGAAAGAAACGTGAGGTTTAAATTGTAAAGTAATTGGGTTTACTCACTTACTTACTGTGTCTCTCTCTCTCTCTCGCTCTCTCGTTGCAAAATAACTGCCGTGTTTAATGTAAACATTGTGTAAAATGCTGTAAATACATCATCAGTAATAACCGAATAGCAACAACAAGAAAAAAGAATTATAAAGAAAGAAAAATAACAACAATCGTATAAAAGAATAATAGTGTCTGTGTGTGTGTGTGTTAATATAAGCTTCAAATCCGTGTTTTGTTAAAAAGGTTTGTTTTTATAATTTTTCTAAAATAAGCGCATATGGATATGGGTACGTGTGTGTGTTTTGGTTTCTTCAAATTATCCCTTTATATGCCGTCATCACACCATTAATAAATGAGAGTGCATATGGTATGTACATGAGTAATAATATTTGTTTACAATTATGGGAGATTAATGTGTTGTAAACTAGGAAAACCGTAAAAAATGAGTGCTTTTTTATAATTTTTACACTCTTTGAGTAAAAGAATATTTTAATATTGAAAAAAAAAGAAAAATGCAAACTACAACAACAACGATAAAAGTTGAGTGCATTTTAGCCTTTGTGTTATTAAATAGAAAGAGAAATACCAGAAAAATAAAAACAAAACCTATTTGTTAACGTTGTATTGGTGAGTACTTTTAATTTTTCTCTCCTTTTATTTTATTATTTATTACTCACACATTACTCGTAATAACTACCATATGTTATTTAATAAAGCTTATCTCTCTGCCGTATTGTCCAAAAAAGGGGCTTTAAATTCTAAATTAAAAGCGGAAATACATACTCGTAATATCAAAATAAACGAGCATATTATGTATAACGGGTCAAGTTTGGCCCGTTGAAGTTAGGTTCCACAATTTACGTTCGGAAGAATAACTATTTGTACACCCTATGCCGAAAATTTCAATTTCATATTATCTATGTGTTGATTTACATTCATATCTAGTTAAGATTTGTTAAAGTGTATACTTGCTTTCTATTATGTAGGTATATATAGTTTAATTATGTTTTTATTTTATTTAAGTTAAAAATTTATAGAATTATGCAATTAATTCCGAAGAAGAGATATTCGTACATACTTATGCAATTCGGGGAAGCCCACGCTTATTTTACAAGGTACAAGTATGTCAAAATTTTATAAAACAATTTAACATTGAATAATTCATTGGATTTTACTACGTGATAGCTTACGCTGAAATCATAGTCGAAATGAGTCCTAGGACAAAAGAAATTTTTGCTGCTGAGCGGGAAATAATTCTAAACTGCGAAATGACGGAAACTCTTTAAGTGAAATTGCTAAGACTATTGGTAGAAGTCACTCTCCTATCCAGTATGCAATGAAAAACTTTCGATGCACCGGCTCTATTTTGTCCAAACCAGGAACTGACCGTCCATCTAAGTTGACCAAATGAGAGAAGCGATTTATGTACTTTAGCGTCAGTAAAACGAAGTCCAAAAATAATGGCCAACAAAATTAGCGAAAATGTTAGTCATTCATAAAGATACAGTCCGAAAAATGTTAAGAATAGCCGGTTATAATAGCCGTGAAGCACGTAAAAATGGCTCCAGAACTTTGGGAACGGGTCTAGTTTTCCGACGAGCAAGTTCTGCTAGTTCTGGAATAAAAGAAAGGAAGTTAGTTTGGCGATGGCATAGATCTACAAAATTGAAAGCCTAATTTTTAGTCAAATCATAACAATATTAATGGTGAACAATACAAGACGCCAGTTCGAAAACACTGCGACTTCTCAGATGACAAATATTCAGCTTTATTCCAATTATCGAAGTTGTAGTCGAATTCGACAGTTTTGTAATATGTAGATTAAAGACAACAGACAATCTTTTCTTAAGTCTCTTACATAACTCTCGAATTCGACTACGACTTCGAGAACTGTAATAAGGCTGATTGCCTTCGGCAATAAACTCGCCTTTAAGCAAAATACATTTAGTCTTGAGTTTTCCATCAAAATATACGCTTATTTCAGTGATGACCTATTCGTTTGATACGTATTTTTTACAACTATGCAGTTTGCAAAAATTTTGAAAACGGGGCTAGGCTGAATGGGACAGTTGTTAATAGCTCAGGAAGAATGTACACCAAGTTACAAAAATCTACATGTCGATGGTTTACATGTTTTACTAAATAGTTATGAAATCACTGTCCAATGAGTCCACATATTACAAAAAACATGAAGGCCAAACACATAATTGCTATTTAATGCTCAGACACTTTTTAAGAAAAACTGTTAATTCATGGTAGGGAGATCGATTATTTGACTTTTTTCAAAAACCGGTTTTCCAACAATTCGAAAAGAGCAGAGCTGGAATTAAAGTTATAATTTACGTGCTTAAGATAACAAAAATTAAATGTTTTACTTTGATTAAATCTATTACTAATATACGAGTCCTTAATTGCTCGACAAGAAAATTTGCTTATATTTCAAGCAGCACTGTATGTAAATTTATGCACAGTATGTGTCACTGTAGTATGTTGGGTTAGAACTCACCTTCCGCCCAAGAAGTCGTCGGTTCGATCCCAAGCCACACCCTCTAACAATTTTCAACTGCAATATCACCTCACAACATTACTAGCGATTGGTTATGTGTATTTACGCTGTGCAAAACTTGTAAACATTTTTATATAAGCAACCATAATATGACTTTTAATGTATGCCTGGAAAGTGACATAGGCTACATTTGTTCTCGATAAGGTCAGGGGGAGAGGTACACCCCATACAAACCAAATATTAATAATCGCATATTTAAAGAACTATGACAGCCAGAGTCATAAAGCTTTACCCCAATCAATTTTGTATGAAACTTATTTACTGGAATAAATATAGGGCAGATATAACCAGGCGGAGAGCTATCCCCAATATAAAGCAAATATTAATTTTCGAATACTATTAAACTGATTCCGATAAAATCTTTATGTATAAAAGAGGACTATAAAATCAGTTGTAATTGATGTTCTCTGAAATGTGCCAAGGTTTTTATGTATATGCGGTTCTTTCAAGTCCACTGGTTCGCGTGTTATTGACGTTAGAGGGAACTCTTTTGTATTGCAAAAGTTTTATTTGACGAAACGAAATTTGTTACAGTATTTAAACTATACACATATACAAAAATTAATGTGTGTTTGGATGTATATTTGTTTGTTGATTTGTTTGTTTGTGGCTTATAGATAGCTAAACCGCTGAACCGATTTTCTTGATATTTTTACAGTCTGCAGATGTATAGACAGTCAGAAAGGACATACAAAGAGTATACTCATTTGTCTATATCTTCAAAATGGTAACAGAAATTTTCTATAAATTTGGCCAAAATAGGTTTATAGTCAAGCCAAGTCATCAGACGCAAAATGGATGGAATTACACAAGTGGGCGTGATTACCTCCAATACAAAGTAGAAATTGGTTTTGGTATATCTTGAGAAACGTTTAAGCAAAAGCTTCTGAATTTGTTCTGAATGACTTTTTATAGTCTTTTTATAGTCAATCAAAATCATCAGGTAAAAAGTGAGCAGAATTGGATAAGTGGGCGTGGTACCTCCCATACAAAGTAAATATTGATTGCTCTTTGGAACGATAATAGTGGAAGGTTGTGAATTTGGTCTAAATTACTTCGTGGTCAATACACATCATCAGTTGAAATATGGGCAAAATTTAATAAGTAAATATTGATTTTTGTATATCTAGAGAACGATTAGTATGGCAGTTTCTGAACTTGGTCAAAATGACTTGGTACTCAATACAAATCATTAGTTTTAATGCCCTCCTTTAAATTTTTCTTATGGGGAATACATTTTATAGGTATAGAACAAAAAGGCTCCCATTAACGCAGGAAGGGATACGCTAGTACTCTACAAAAGTGAATATGTGTTTGTTTGAAGAAAGTATGCAGCCATAACGCAGATCCTACAGTCTTTCTGGAGTGCTATCTCAAATGTTTGAATTTAGACCAAAATGGTACAAAATGGGGAAAAAAAAGAGAAGAGATAAATACAACTTAGAGACTACATATGATAACAGCTTTACTGCGGCTTTAATTTTTGAGATTATAAGAAGATTTCTTAAAGCTACAGAGGGTGTGCTATTAGAGTGGTCAGCAGTGTACATACGTAAATATGGTTGCCCAATTTAATATTTAAGAAATTATGTCTGTTTTCGAGTGGACAAATAAGTTTATACCGCTGTTTTAATATAGTTGGTTGAAATCGGCCATATTATATATATTTTAATAATAACTATTGTAACAATACAATGAATTTTAATTTTTCTGTATGGCACTATACTAATCACCAAGAGCTATTTAGTTCCTTGTATTCTCAATGTAAAAAAGGTTGTCTAGGACTGAAATTTCCCCTATACTTGCTAATGATGTTAAGTCGAGTGTTTATAAGAAAGAGTAGCTGCGACAACGTCTGTCTTCTTTACTAAAATTTATTTTTTTATTCCATTTAACTAATCGTTTACTGTTAACAGAAACAACAACAACATATATTTGTAATAACCAGGGAAACCAGAAATATGCAATTGCATGTTTTTTCTCATGTTTTCTCTCAGCCAATCAAGCCGAATATAAGATACTTATCAGTTTCATGAATTTCGGCATCTACTTGTAGTGCATGTTTGCATACTGTACTCATAACAGCATTACTGTACATATTTCAATTTTAAGAGCATGTTTTTTTACATATTTTTGTATTTAAGAAGTACTTTAAACCTTTTTATCGCTTATTCTTTTGGAAGAGTAAAAAAATTATATATGTTGCGATCAGAAAGCGTATAGTGTTCATACGTTTATATCCCAGAAATACATATTTACCAAAAATGCTTAGATGGCATACGCAAATACATAAAAGGCCAATCTTTATGGATTCCAGTAGATGAAATAGATGTAGCTATTCTACATTGAACGTATTTATATTTAGGAAACTCGCAACACTAACGTCAATAGCTAAAATCTGGCAACACCATAACAAAGTTTCATAATTTTAAGCATAAACGTACTCACAACGCGCTAACGTACAAGTGCTATATGTTTTGTTTACAGTAAGTTAAGAAAATCAATTTGACCAAAAAACTTGGATATTTTTTTACAACTTTCGACGTATATTATCTTAACAAGAATGTGGCGATGATCTCAGATCTTTGTATGGCACTGAAGCACCATCTAAAATCACAGTATATCGCTGGTATAGTGAATTCAATCGTGGTCGTAGTTCGTTCGCTGACAAATTCTCTGAGGGTCGTCCAAATTCGGTTGTTGTGCCACAAAACATCGATGCAGTGCGTGAACCGATAATAGAAGATCGTCATGTGACATATTGTAAGATAGAAGCATCCTTGCACATTATTTTGCATGAAAATTAATTTTAAAAAAATTTGTGTTCGTTGGTTACCCCATAATTTATTAATCGCACAAAAAAGTTCGCATCGATTAGTGTAAGGAAATGATTGAAAAGTTCGAACGTGATGCTCCAAAGGACGTATATAAAATAGTGACAGGGGAGGAATCATGGTTATATGCGTATGAGCTGAAAACAAAACAGCAATCGACTGTGTGGGTATTCCAAGACGAGCTAAATAAACAAAAGCGAAGCAAATGGTCGCCTGTTTCTTCGGCCAAATAGGTCATGTGGCCACTGTTTCGGTCAATTCTGAGTGTTACTCGACCATTTGTTTGGCGGAAGGCTTCGAAGAGTTTCGTAAATCAACCGCCAAAGACGAATCACGCTCCATAATGACAATGCGAGTTCTCACACATCTTGTTGAACAGGTGAATTTTTTAGCAGACAAAATATCAAATTGAATTTTCGTTCTACGTACAGTCCTTATTTGGCACCCAATGACTACTTGTTGCCGAATATTAAAGGTAGACAGCCTAATCAACGACGAAGCAGTTGAAGCGTTCATAAACCATGTTTTGGAGGTATCTTAAGAGGAATGGAAAAATTGCGTTAAAAAATGGTTTGAACGAATGCAAAATTCTATTGATCTTCAAGAGGAATATTTTGAAAAACAATAAAGCCATTTTCATTTGAAAATATTCGTGGTTATTTGCTATTCGCCAAATATAAATAGTACGCCTCGTATGCATTGCTCATGTACTGCATTGTTTATCGTATTTTATACGAAAATGTAAACAAAGTTATTGCGAATGTGAAGAAAGTGTGCTTAAAAGTTTCAAATAGAGTTGAAATATTAAAAGAAATGTCTTTATATCCATTGCAGCCCGAACCAGTCATAACTCGCTGTGGTACTTGGCTTGCGACCGTCATTTGCTACGCTTACAGTTGTGAAAATATCTTAGAAGTTCTTAGCGCAGTTAATATTGCGGAAATGGCAAATGAACTAAAAATTGTAAATATAAAAAGTGAATTGATTTCTATTGCTGCTGACTTCTTTAAAACAGTGTAAACTAATGGCCTCATATTAGCTGTGCAGTATGCCAGGTTAACTGCGGTAACGGTACATCTCTAAGAGCAAAACCAGCTTATTATTCACTTATTTTTTACATAGAATTTTTTGAATAAGGTAACCACACATAACATTTTATAGTTTGGATGAATTGAGCAAACATGAAGGTGACCTTATCATTTTAAACACACGGTTATTGTTCGACCAGCTTTGTCGAATACGGTTTGTTCAAAATCTTCAATTTTCGAACACCGAATAAGCCGGTTGATTTAACACGAACAACTGGTTAATATATTTTTTATTGAAAATATGCTCATCGTATAGCTACATATTTGTATAAATTTAATTATTATTTTTGTCTATATGACAACCTTGAACGTCTCACAAAGAAAGTGAAAACCAAAGTAGATCGAAAAAGATACGCGTTCTCGAGCTAAAATGTCCTTTTCTCATCTTGTGCAAATAAATATTGATTTTTATATATGGAGAATGATCAACTAACTCACTGAAAGCCCACAAACCCACAAACGCCGGTTCCGAGCGGCAGATGTATTAGTTAGTGAAGTTTTTCACGGCGTAAATACACACAACCAGTCGCTAGTAATTTTGTGAGGTGATATTGTAGTTGAAAATTGTTAGAGGGTGTGGCTTGGGATCGAACCGACGACTTCTTGGGCGGAAGGTGAGTTCTTACCCAACATACCACAGTGACATACACGCCATATAATATGTGGTGCATAAATTTACATACAGTGCTGCTCGAAATCTAAGCAAATTTTCTTGTCAAAGCAATTAAGGACTCGAATAATACTAATAGATTTATTCAAAGTAAAACATGTAATTTTTGTTATCTTAGGCACTTATATAGGGTCCGTCCAATAAATTTTTTTTTTTTTAAAATGCTATTAAAAAAAAATACTGAATATTTTCTCAAATTTCTTTTTTCATTTGAAAGTACAATCCTTCCGGTTAATAATGGAAAATAATTTCAATCAAATGGCTGGCCACGCAGTAGCCTACACGATTGGTCCAATTTTTAAGCACATTATCGATTGTGTGCAGCTGTATTTCACCAATGGCTGCACGAATATTGTCCTTTAAAGCGTCAATTGTCTCTCGCTTGTTGGCGTAACACTTCTCTTTCTCAAACGACATCATCTCTGCGGCTGATAATGCGATCTTCAAAAACAGGGCGCAAAACATCGAGTGTAGCTGCGGCTGCGTGGCACGTAGCGCCGTCCTGTTGAAACCAAATGTTGCTAATATCCTCCTTTTCAATTTTTGTGAACAAAAATTCGTTCAACATGGCCCGATAACGATCGCCGGCTTTTCAATGCATGCGTTCGGGTTTTCTGTGCCCCAAATGCGACAATTTCGCTTGTTTACATACCCGCCAAGATCAAAATGAGCTTCATCTGATTTTGGCAAAATCGGCATCTTCTGTAATTCGATCGCAAGCCTACTTAGCGAAGCGTATACACAAACATATTCGTTCAGCGGAAGGATAAAACTAATTATCTGTCAAATCAGACATGAGCTAAGTGTTACCATTCACGAAATAAGCACTAGTTGAAAAAAAAACGTTAGATGGCGGACCATTTATTATGACTATAATAACAGACCTTTAATTCCGTTCTCTACCAAGTAATACAACAAAAACGAAATTAGCTCCTTGAGCTGCTTACTAAACTTAAGCAACTTTTAGTACTTTGTGTAATATTATATATATATTATTTCCCATAACATTCCATGAAGGAATTAAGATGGCCTGGCCTGGTATTGAATCGACGACCTCCTTGTTGCTAGTCGTGTATGGTTTATTATGTAATAAAGTTGGTTTTTTATGTACACCGTTTTGGCGTAGTTTTTATTAGATTTTTTAAATTTGCTCTTAGTATTGATTGCCACTTTAGTTTAAGCTCTCCGTCAGCTTCTGCTTATTTTTAAATCGACGTGGTTCAGCTCTGCTAATCAAGAATTAGGAACGATTGTATTTAAATAAAAACGGGCTATATGAATTATTAGTAATCGAAAACCGGTTTTTTTAAAGTGTTACTTTCGAATTACTCGAAAACTGGTCTTTGAAAAAAGTCGAATAATCAATCCCTAGATAATAGACAACGCTTTATATTTGAAAATTTAAATAAATTTTTTGTTGGTTATTGCATCAACAAAAAATGCATACCAATAAAAAATTTTTTAACAAAAATATTAAAGTTATGTATGTGCTCAGATCTTCTAAGAAATTTAAGTACAAGTTTTGTATGCTATTCTGTTGTGTTTTTGAGATATTTTTTTTTTTTTTTTGTTAACAAAGGAAACATTTTTGTTTTTAAAACATATTTTAACATTTTAAAATTATATTTTCGTATTTTTACTGCATACTTTGAGAGCATAAAACACTTTTTTAAGAGCATATTTCTGGTTTCCCTGGTAATCACTTGCAATAGTGATAACAAAAAAATTTAATTATTTTTCTGTTTTTTGTTGTTGTTCTTTTTGTTTTACTTTCAAGTTTTTTTAATTTTCGTTATCACTAGTGCTGTAAATGCAATTGTGATTCAATTATATCAGTCAGTAATAATTGCCAACTGATTTGTTAAGTTTTCTTTTTTGCGAGGTTTTTTAATTTTGCTTTATGAAAGCGTTTAAAAATTACATTTCGTTACGTTCTTGTACGTCTCTTTCGAAGAAAAGATTTTTATAAATTTTTTAAATATTTTGCATATTGTCTTTGAGTAAAAATTATATTTTTAGTTTGTTTGTGGTTTAGTATAAAAATAATTTCTATTTGAAATTTTCGATGCTCTCCACCCCCTAACGCAAAGTGATTTTAATGTAAGTCATGAACGACCTAAACCACATAAAATTGCGTCATACGCCTGCGAGGTGTTTTGACTATTTCGATAAAAGAAATTATTTTCGGCAAAAACAAGTTTTAGATATTAAAGTCAATACATTTAATTCAGTTTTTGTCTCTTTCCGAGAAATAATATGATTTTTCAACGCTCCTAACCCTTATGAACAACCAGGGTCGTGCTTTGTTCAGTCTCGAGTTATTCAGGAATCCCTGGTAATTAGATTGCCGACGGACTCGTGATGTCAGGATCCGCAGTGTACTTTTTTGGCTCAGATCCCTTTTGTGAGATTACTTGAACAGAGAATGGAGAGATAGGAATACTCTCTCAAAGCCGAACAGCAGTCTAGTATCATTTAACGATTTTTGTAAGCTTTTATGATTTGAAGGCTTCTTTTTTCGTGGGCAGCCTAAACGTTTACTTTCAACTGTGTTGGTAAGACTAAGACTACGACGCTCCGAAAGTTTTCATAAATGATATTTTGAGTAAAAATGTTGAATGTTGAAATGTTAACAATAGTCCCGTGCTCTTGAATATGTAACGACTTAGTTTTTTATTTAGTTAAACATTCGTACGTACTGCCTCAGTGATGGAATTTCTAGCAGTTTTAAAGACTCAACGTGCTCTTTCCTACTTTAAATGGTTATCTTCTATGTTTCGCAACCATATAGGAGAACAGATATTAAGCTCGAGTTGAATATGTTCATTTTGAGTAGCAATCATATATGCACAAGTTCCATTCTTCGCTAAGTAAAGTACAATATATGCACTCGCGCGTTTTTACTCGATTTGTAAAATCAGCATTCACACCGCAGTTCGTTCCAATTATGCTTGCAAGATATCTAAAGCGATTCACTCAATTGCCACGCTATTTGGGAGTTCGTTGTTCCAATTTTAATCGATTTCATCGTTTTATTTCATACATTTATTCGTTTATTTTCATACAACCTATCAAGTTTATTCTTTAGGTCAAACAAATATCATCGGCCGGTGCCTCTGTGCTTGTTTGGTGTGAAACAGTATCAAATACGATTAGGAATAGGAATAGTACCGCAAAGAGTATGAATCTCTGTCTGACCATACATTTATATTAAATGGTCTACTATTTTGCATATTTTAGTCCGATATTCTGCAGTGTTAATCATATTAAGTGCCTATTTATATCGGGTGGGCAAACTATCACTTTAAATTTATATCAACGGTTATTTTGAATCTGGCAATACTTACGTCATTCTATTCTGTCACAAAATTCAATATATTATATCCACTGAACGAAATAAATCGATTTACGCTTGAGCAACGTTGAGGTTTATGGGAAATTTTTTATCATTTGAAATTATCTTTTCGCATGAAGCTCATTTTAATCTTGGTGGGTCCGTTAATAAGCAAAATTGCCGTGTTTGTGGCTCAGAAAACCCAAACGTGATCTTACAAAAGCCAATGTATCCATACGAGTGACTGTTTGGTACGGCTTGTGGAGCGGAGGCCTGATTGGCCCGTATATCCTTGAAAATGAGGACGACGCAGCCATTATGGTCAATGGAGACAGCTATCGCACCGACGTTTTTGTGCCCGCCCTTCATGATATTGATGTGAACGATGTTTGTTTTCAACAGGATGGTGCAACTTGACACATATCACATGCCACAATTGACTTATTGCGCCATATGTTTTATGGCCATTTAATTAGCCGAAATGGTGATGTCAGTTGGCCGCTAAGAAGCTGCGATTGGTGGGGTGTCGTTAGAGAAAAGTGCTATATCGACAAACCAGATACAATTGAGCATTTGAAGGCCAACATTCGTGATGTCTTTGCAGAGCTACGACCCCATACACTCGAAAAAGTTTTCGAAAATTGGTCCGTTCGAATGGGGTACTGTGAGGCCAGCTGCGGTGGCCATACGAACGAAATAATATTTCATTTCTAACTGCAGCAATTGTACTTCGCAACAACAAAATAAATTTGGCAAAATTTCGAACCGTTTTTGTTTTATTGCAATGTTAAATTTATACTTTTAATGGTCCATACGATGGTATCAAAGATCGAAACAAACGAAAATGATGAAGAGGAGTTACGCCGACTACACGACTATCAAACAATTTTTAAAAGCAAAGCAACATACGCCTGCTTCCGTTGACATCTATTTCACAACTAAATAATATTTGTTGCTTTATTTATTATCTTGTTATTATCTGATCAAGTTCGTTTAGTTGTATACATATACGCTGTAGATAATACTCCGGCAGATAAGGCTCAAACGAGCCTCAAATGAGCGACTATGCTAATAAGTATTTGTCAAGATTTTATTTAATTCTTTTACAATCTGATCTTAGAAAATAGATTTTTTACTTAGAGAAGATAGATTTCTGTAAGTGTGTATGTATGTATGTGTGTGCGTATAAGAGAAAAATTGTTTTTAAGTTATACCATAATTCTGTTATTGTCGTTTCCACAAAATGGATTGTCGTCAAAGTAGAGAACTTAACACTAAACTTGGCCATACCCAATAAGTATGTTATGACAGTAGTTTTCCTATTTTAAGCGATAACAATACACTCACTCTCTCTCTCTCTCTTTGTTACACAGACACATGTAAACATAAGAAAGTACGTGAGTTTTCGTTACATTTGCACATACGTAAGTAATAGGAGTTGTGTGCACAGCTGTATACGTATACTTGCATAAGTTCCATTGTTGCCAATTTCTCTGTAACTATACAAAAATAGGACAATTTTTTTTTCTTAAACAATTTTGTAAAACATAAATAATTTGGGTAATTTTGTTTCAAAAATATTTCATTGTAGTAAATTGTCAATCAAGACGATTTCGTTTAGTGCTTGCTGCTATCTTTTACGATAACGTCAAATCAAAAATACGTTTCTCGTTTTTTGCTTTTAAAGATTTGTAAGCTGCGACAGCGAATGAAAAACAATTTGTTTAACTTCTAAAAAATCTATAACTGAGAGAGCTAAATCAAGCGTTATAGTCGGCGTATTACCTTGATAAAAAGTTCCCGGAATTTATTCAGAAAATACAAGTTTATTCATCTAAATCGATATTGTCCCCTTCAAAGCAATTCCTATTGATTGCAACACACTTATGCCAGCGCTTGCTCCTCTCGGCTGCAGAAACACGTTGCCCGTAATGGTTTTTTAACTCGATTGAACAGATGGAAGTCACAGGGAGTCAAATCAAGTGAATTCGCTGGCTGTTGGTTGGTATTTGCTACATTTTTAGTCAAAAAATTTCGAATAATGATGGCAATGTGCGACGATGCGTTATTATGGTGTAAAATCCACGAGTTTTCTGCCTACAACTCTGGTCTCTTTCGGCGAAGTGCTTCACGCAAGCATTTCATAACGCCCAAATTATACTCCTTGTGTACTGGCTGGCCTTCTAAAAAAAATTCATGATGTACTACACCGTTGTAATCCATGAAAACCGTGAGTTTTGCCTTATTTTTTGACTGAAAACGAAGTGGTTTTTTTGGTCTCGGCTTATTCAAACTCACGTCTCGTCTTCAGTAATGATCCTTTTAATGAATGTGGAATCGGATTCAGATCCAAATTATGTCTTTTGCGACCTCAATACGGTCAAAATTATAAAAAATCGCCAACACACATAGATATAGATGTACTTTTGACTACGTAGCTTTTTCAAATGTTATGACGCTAAGATTTAGTAGGACTATCAACAAGAGATGTACCAAGGTAACAAAAAAAAAAAAAAAAAAAAAAAAAAATCAAATCGGAACGATGGGACCTACATTCCAGGAACATTTTGAACAGGGGTGTATACATACAATTCTGTTTTATATAATTTTTAATTGTTAAGTGCTCCTCTCATTTATCACACTTAGTAATAGCCTCTAAGGCTAAAGGGCGGCCAATCTACTCCTCCTCTATGAGAAATAATTCGATTTTCGAACTTTTCTTTCAAAAGATCCATTGTTTCTCTTGCTGTGTGCCATGTGGCACCATTTTAAAAAATCTTTGAATAATAAAAAAAAGTTGTTGCTTCGCGTAACGTTCCATATTAACTAAGCAGAATGAATTTAGAACAGAGCTTGTCAGAAGCACTATTGTCAAAAACACACATTCATACATATGCTCACACATTGAACAAACATAACAACAAACTATCAATCTCTCAAAAGAACACTCAGCGAAATGCTTAGTTAATGTTTCTTGGTAAGCCCAAATGTTTAGTTTGTCAACGTGCGTTGTCATGCTGCACTACAAATGGCATATCGAGACATTTTAACTCATTTATAATGAATGTAAAAGTTTATCCAATTGTTATTTGTTAAAAAATGCTTAAATTTATACCAAATATATATCAATACTGTTATAATATATTTCTGTTTATACTTTTTTATTACTGTAATTTCCTTTAAGTGCATTTTGTAACGAAAGACTCACACACAAACAATGTATATGTTTGACAAGCCCTGATTTAGAATCTGAAAATAAAAATCTAGAATAAAAAGTACAAGTGGAAAAAAAAATGCAGCAAAATTAGAATGATACCTCATTTTTGGACACGCTTTACTTCAAAAATTCAAAAGTATTCTGCTTAATTTTAGTGCTTAAGTATTTTAACCATAGTTATTTGCGATGAAGGAATTTCAGCTATCACTAGTTGGCTTTCTGGCGTTAATAGAGTTTTAAAACAATACCATGAATTGAGATTTCTCTTTAGGTTGAAAGTTTTCGAAGATCTCTCCAAATTGGCAGGATCAGTTTTAGCAGCATTTAATTAACCAAATGTGTATATGCCCTTTTGATCGATAACCTCTTACAATTTTTAGGATAAATCCACTATTTCATCAGAGTAGAACTTCTAGGTTTTCTGAGCTAAAAATTTATCCAATTGCGTTTTGCAAGCCTCTACGGAACTAAAATTTACACCATTAATAGAGTTCTGGAAAGATCGAAACAAATGAAAATCTGTGAAGGCATGGTCAGGGCTATATGGTGGATACTACTCTCCTTAGCTTGATATATACAAACTATTCAGTAGAAGCTTAGGTTAGGTAAGGTTAGGAAGAAGTGGCAGCTTCGCTGAGACAAGGCACACTTGAGCACACATAGCGGCCCGTTGTGATACTACAAATAGAGCGAGATTTCCGTACCGACCACTAAGCCCAGTGGTAACCGGTCTTGACCGCCAGCCAGAGGTTACACATAGAAGCACATTCCCGGAAATCAAGTAGTAGTCAGTAGAAAAAATGTTAGCAAATTAATTAAAATAAAAAAGTGATAAAAAAATAGTTACAAACACAAAATGTCTTTTGTGTAATTTATAAAATTTTGGAGAATTTAGAAGCCTTGTGCGTGTAAAATTGTAATTCTATCCTGGCAACAATGATAAGTTCTTTATGCCATTGTTGTTTTTCTCTTCTCTCTGTCTCACTCTTCCTTTACATTTTTTGTACGTACCTATATACGTTGTTGCACTAGTTTTCATTATTTATTTGAAATTTATTTATTTTGTTGTTGTTATTCTTGCGTTCTTATTTTATTTCGTTTTAGTATTATTTGCAATAATTGTTGATTTTGTTGTTGTTGTTGTTGTTATTTTTTACGCTCTCTATTTGCAATTGTCGCCGCTTTGCCTTTACAAGAAGAAGAAGAAGTAGCAGTAGTAGAAAAGAAAACTAATTTTTGTTTACAAAAGTAAGAAAACAAAAAGTGCTGTAAACTTTACAAAAAGTTCGATGTTCTTTTAAGTACGTTTTGATAAAAATGCAAAAAAGATATATAAAAAATAAAAAAAGTAGTAAAAAAGCTAAATAAATATTAGTATTCTAACAAAGTGGTGTTAATTTGTAATAAATTAAATAAAATAAAATCTATAACAATAAACTTTATATTCCTAAAGAAAAAAAATCAACTGATAACACAACGCATTTATTGCTAAAAAGAAAAAGGAAAAGCGAAAATATACGAAAATAAACAACGGAGTGAATGAGTGTAATGTTTGGTAATTTAAAAAAAAAAAAAATATTTAATTTTTATTAATATTGGGTGTTTGAAAAAGTTCGCATATAAATTCGACCAAAAATGAATCATTTTGGTCGACATGTTCTTGCTATTATCAGTGTAGAACTTCTGAATTTTCTGAACAAAAAGCAAATCCAATTGCGTTTTGCAGAAATTTAAACAACTCGATGATTGTTGACGGTAGAGATTAAAGTTAATCGCTTGATCTTATATCTCAAAAGTTTACTTTTTATCACAAGAGGCATTATCTCAACCGACCGGGTATATCACATTTTGTATAAAAAGTGAAAATCAGCATAACTATTCCTTCCTATTGACGTTCATACAATAGCATCTCTGCCATTGTAGATCAAGAACATATGGGGATGTTTGAGTTTAAGCCTACTGTTACTGTTACTCTTTATTCGGATTTTAAGAGAGAGTTCAAAGTCAGAATTATCTCCATGAATGACTGATTTTAAGATAACTACGTGGATAAATATGATATCAGAATATCAAAAATGTACTGCGGTGTTGGATCTGGTTTTATCCACGACGTCCTTGAGATATATATCTTTCACCATCTTCCGCGTAACTGTATTGTATTTTAGGTTGTAATATTCGTGGTAATATTGGAATTTTTGTGCATAGCAAAGCGGCGAATCTTTCTTTAAATTTGTACACTAATGAATCTCTATTGGTCAGACAATGTAAAAATAAGCTGTCAGGGTTAATTCGTCTGTCAAACATTATTATTATTATTGCTTAGGGACTACTATGAAAATAAACAAACAGACGATTTATAGAATGAGATCTGCTTTAAATAGCTTCAGCGCGGTTTCAGTCACGTTGGTTTGTATCAAAAGTAGTATCTTCAGACTCTTTCTTTAGAAGTCTGAGAAAACCGATGGCGTAATCTGGACACTTGTAGGATGACTATCTTAATGTTGCCCTCTTTTAATGAAAAACATACTATGCAACTTATAGCCTATAATAGGAGGAACATATCGAGTTCACTGGCAGTAATAACTGGACATTGAGTGCAAGGTACTCGACCATGATTTTCCTGCAACGAATACTGTCGCAGTTGCAGGAACGGAGAAAAGGACGAAATGGTCTTTTGTCTTTTCTTCGAGAGCTGGGCGCGAAACTGATTCCTTGAAAACCACATAATTTCCAAATTGGGTGTAGACCTAATGGCGTACTGAGATGTCTCACTGCTACAGGCTGGATCTAATGCTACATTGGAATACCATAGAGTATAAATGCACTTTAAAGGAATGTTAAGCGATTATCAAAAGCTATTCGTACGAGTTTTTGTGCCTGAAACGTGTATTCATCACAATACATTAGGGTTTACCAGCAAAATAAGCCGGGATCATAGTTTTTTTTAGCATATGCGATATCATTCGTATCGACTATGTATCTAAATATGGAGCCTAAATGCTTATCGGCAAGTGCTGAGAATATTAAACGAATTCAACATGATCGTTGGCATCATCGTATGAATTCGTGTGTAGTCACCTGGCAGATTTGGACACTTGCCACTTTTCTGTTTCCAAATTTGAAGATGTATAGTGATTAAACCGATTTCTTATAATATGTAGATTGAGTTGGAATATCATCATGTCCTGTATTCTGTAGTGGAATATAAATAATAATAATTCTCATAACATTCAAAGGGGAAACAAAGGGACTTTTCTCAGCTAATGAGATTACTCGACTTTATTTATAGACTCATTGAAAGAGACCTTCAGTTGAAAAGTGATGTTGAAAAACTTTTTAGTTTTCAGATGGTCAGGCCTAAAATTGAACCGAGGAACTCTTTCTTGGTAAGCGGTTGACCATATCACAGCGACACTAACTGAATAATTAAAGAAAAAGCGTGTATTTCATGTATTTTTTAATATGTATTTAACTAAGGGTGTTGCGAATAACAGTTTAGCAAATGCGAATAATAAATTTCGATTACCGAATGCTAAAGCAAATACTTAACAACACACTTTAAAGTTATAAAAAATATTTTATTTTTATTTTTTCTTATAACGGGTGTTTTTAATAAGTAACTATTTATTTTGGGTAATAAACGAATGCCTGCCATTTACTTTTTAAAGATTATTTCATGTAAATGGTACCGGCGGCTACGAAGTAGGTCCATCCAAAGGCACATTTTTTCAGCATAGGGTCTGTACATGAGAGATTTTATGTAACCACACAAAAAATAGTCCAGTGTTTAGCGGGAATATAAACAACAGATACACCAACTTCAAAAAAAAAAAAAAAACAAATCAGAACGATGGAGCCGCAACACGTGAGTTTTTCCGGAAACTTTTTGATCAAGGCAGTGGGTGATTTTGAAAAACAAAATTCACATCTTAGAATTGAAACACCAGAAATGTTGCTGTTCAATCTTACACATTCATTTAGTATTTATTTGGATTTTGTGTGTAGCTGTGTGTAATTAGCTTCATGTGTAATTTTACTTTTTGATCGGTATGTATAGCAGTTGTGGTCGGTTTTGAACATTTTTCAATCGCTACTGCTTAATTCAGTATTTTTTATTTCATTCCCTCTTATTCCGTTTATGTTTTCTCCAGGTATAAGCCGTTGTTTCTCTTTTTTTTTACTTATTATTGCGTTCCAGTCAGTGGCACTACGTGTTTCTTTTCACCTTGGGATTTTGCTATCGATCAAGACTTGGTTTGCTGGTGGACGGCGTTCGGTCAAGAAAATTTTATCCGTTTTAATTTTCTAATTGCCGGAGTATATACTTGGTAATTGTGCAGCACTGATAAAGGTTGGTTTTTTAATATTTGGTTTTTCAGTGTGAACTTTTTCAGTGTCAGAAAAGATTCATGACATGTGACAATTCCAAAAATGTTTAGTATGGCTTGCCATTTCTCCATTAATATAATAAATAGACTAGACTTGCAAATCATTGAATTTTCTTATCAAAATTCGTGCTATGTGAGAAATGTTCAAATTAGTAAAATTATCTTTGGCGACGAAGCTCATTTTTGGCTCAATGGGCAAGTCAACGACAACAGTTTACCAGGTGCCATTATACCCTGAATGATGTATTGCTTGATGCGGTTTGTGGGGATACGTTTATTCTCTCGTAAACAGGGACAAGCCAGTCACAGTTTCAGCCCTGATAGCTGGCATTAGTTCCAGTATTTTGGCCGGTATGAAATGTTGCGAAAAGTATACAAATACTTTACGCCAATATTTTTCTGAGCATATTTGTTACTTAATTTAACTAAGTTTTTCCACAATGAACGACCAGTTTTCTTAAAATAAAAAAACAATCTCATAGCGAAAACCAGTAGGATTTTGTTACCATTTGTTGAGTATGTGATAAAGATTTTTAAAATGTGGCAAGAAGTTAAAAAAGGACGTTTACAAACTTTTTCTCACATATCGCGGAGTTGGTAGATCATTTTAAGAGATTGCTCAGCCACTCTCTCCCCAACAATACATTTATTTAGCCCTGGCCCCCTAGAGTACTTATTTTTTGTATTGTTTTGTATATTGTTTGTCTAGAGGAGCTCCTATTGTACCAAATCTATACATGTATATAAAGGAATGTACACTTTGATGTCACCACTAACTGCGGAAACGGGTCCACCGAGTTCAACCAAAATTTCAGGGTACGTTGAAGATGGTCTGTAGATGGTTTGTACGAAATCGGTTCAGTGGTTCCGGAGATATGGCATTTAGATTTTCCTATAAAAATATTCCCATACAAATATCAACAAAATGCCCTTCATTTCATTCCATGATTTTTTATTGTCACTTGAAACGTTACCAAACCATGTATCGTAATGTCCTAATGTACAATGACATTCGGTCTTTCTAATTGAAATATTGAACTGAATCTTTTCAGTTGTTGTTTTTTAACAAAGGTTACAGTTAAAGTTTCTAAATTTGGCTTAAATACCTTGGCAGTCAATACAAACCATCATTTAAAACAAAAAATATGGAATTTTGCATGTGTGAAAAATGGTTACAGTTGAAGCTCTCTTTTCTATCCACATCAGTAAAAAAACAAATACAACACAAAGGCTTTCAGCAACGCGGTATGGGTTACTCTAGTTTAGTATAAATAGGACATGCCACGCCCAGTTATCTAATCGCTTCCAGTTATTAATTGTTGATGTGTATTGTCATCGAATTTGTTTGAACCCAACTTAGAAACTTCCACTGCAACCGTTTTCCAGATAAGTAAACAAAAATCAATATTTACTTTGTATGGGAAGTACCCTGCTTACTCATTTGATTCCACCCACTTTTCACTGATGATTTATATTGATCACGAAGCTATTTTGGCCTAATTTACAGACTCGTAATTGTTTGCATTTCGAAGGCATACACAAATAAATATTTACTTTGTATGTAATTGGCACATGTCACGAATCTTGTTTTTACACCGAAAAATCAAATAGCAAACAAATCACTCTTGACTGATACCTGCCTTAAATCATTTTGTTGTTATTATATATTTTTGGAAAAATTGAGTTGCCAAGTCTTATTTAGCACTCGCTTCAAATATTTGCAAAAATTTTGATGAATACACCCATTATAGGGTTGCGAAATGCAACCAAACAAAATGTGATTCTGTAGGTTGTTTTGCTACTTTACTTGAAAAATAATTGCATAGAAAAAATTAATAATCTTAAAAGAAAAATAAACTTTAATTACAGTAAAGTGCAATAATTTAAGTATTTTTTATTTTATATTTTAGGCTTTTCCTCAATAAATCTAAACGAGTGCATGGCAGGCATGCCATTGAGAAAAATGTCTTCCTCATTTCAAAAGAAAAAAAAATAATATGATTTTTAATTAAATATAAGTATTTTGCTAATTTACATTTTAATTAAAATCAAATCATTTTAATTTTTTTATTTTTTAATTGTATGACATGTGACTCAGAAATAAATCCATACGGATTAGAACAATAAAAATTGTACTCATTCGGATGCACATGCGAAAATTTCCAGATTTTCTTTGTACTGTCACAATAGATTTATCCAACGATCAAAATGACACTTTAAAAGCAAAAAAACAGCAGAAAAAAACGGTAAAAGGAAAAATAAATAAATAAACAAGAAAATTTATTTTTTTGTAAGCAAATAATTTAGCGACATGTCCTTGTCATTTGCCAGAATGTATGCAGAAGATGTTGCTGGCAGTGTCAGCGAATGTTTTATTTCAAAAATTATTAATAAAAAAATAGACCCAGAGGTAAACGCGAGTATGTGACCGATCGTAAAGCTTTTGTTTTAAAATTCATTCAAAAGAACAAAAAATATTTTTTAAATTTATTTCCTGGTCTTCTTTTCAGTAATAATTGAAAGCAAAAATATGTATTTTTTATCATCGGTGCTGTTATATATTCCGAGTCAGAAAGATTTTATTCGGAATCGGAATATTCCGTAATTCTTAGCTGTCCTGTATTCCATTTCCGAATAATTCTTGTCGTTTTATTTCGTGTAGGAATATGTTAGTGGAATCAAATCGAATCAAGTTTTTGTTTTTTAATAAAACTTCGCTGAACTGTTAAAACATCGATTGTAATCCATAATTTTAAATGTTTTCTTTAATTTTTCATATTATTTACACAACTCTTTGAACGAAAACTGCTATAAATTATGAAATTAAAATGTGTTCATACTCGTAAATATGAAGAACAGCAAATATTCAAACTTTCGATTATAAGTCATTTTATAATTCTGCTCGGATTGATTTCACTCTGAATACAGAACAGGGACGAATATTTTTTAATTTTATAAACGCTTCTTTTGAATATTCTAAAATATTATTATTTTTTATTTACAAAGTATATGCATATGTATGTAATGTAATATGCGCCGCCAGCCCCAAAATAAATGTCAATTCTGATATATTTACTTAATTTAGTAAAAATTAACAAATAAATTTAGAATAAATCCAAGAAAAAAATCTGTAGGTTATTGTAATTAAATTAAATTAAATTAAATTAATTTTCTGGTGCAATTAATTAATTATTTTTAAATTTTTTCTAAAATTTCTGCAATTTTATCTTTCACATTTCTCGGTTATAACCAGGGAAACCAGACATATGCTCTTAGAAAAGTGTTTAATGCACATAAAATATGCAGTAAAAATCCGAAAATACTCGTCTGATATAAGCTGTTTTCGGCAATTTAATATTTTTTGAATATATTTAAATACAAAATTATTAATTCATACAAAAAAATAAAAACCAAAATTGTACTTCAATTTCTAAGGAGATCCGAATACTTAACTTAAAATTTTTGGTCAAATAAAGCAGAATTCTTTTTTTATTGGTATTTGTTGTTGCAATAAACAACAAGGCATTGACTCAAATTTTCAAACGTAAGGCGTTGTCTAAGACAATGTCTACTAATATTGTAGGGACATATTTAAAGGATAATAATTCCTTATTTAAGATCATATTGTAAAACTTTGAAATATGAAGAAAATACGACATCAAGTCCTTTGTTTTTTTTCCTATAATCTATTTTAGCATAGTTTTTATATTAAGTTTTTTATTATAAGTTTGCATTTTGCCAATGTTCTGAAGCGTTTTGGTTAAAATGGTATACTGTTCAACTAATGTGAGACCATTAACCATTTGGAGCAATAAAAGTCAATTCACTTTTTTTATTTAAATTTTTTAGATAATCTATTGCTATTTCAATGTATTGAGACTACGCACTATTTAATGCTCTAAGAACTTCTAAGATCAATGTATTGAGACTACGCACTATTTAATGCTCTAAGATCTTTTAATATTTGCATGAGTAGCAATAGATGGGCGCAAGTCAAGTTGGCCAGTTTGGGTGACAATGGCACGTGTCTTTGTCTACATGTTCGTACCGATCACTAATAGGTTGGTATAAGAGTGATACGGCTCGTGAGCTACGCATGTAATATGCGTTAGTTTAGGGTAAAACACCTTTATGGCTTTGGCAGCTTCCATTATATACGGCATAGCGACGGTAGCAAGATTAATTTTTACTAAAATTCACTTCCAATATCGCTAACGAATCGTCAAAGGGTTGATCAATTGTGAAGTGATTGGTTGTGTCCCAAACAACTGTGTTAATTACGAATTTTTTTGTCACAATGTAGAACACGTAAACTAAAGCTGGGATTACAAATTTAGCGCAAATTGTGACAAATTAGCGCACAATAATAAAAATTCTGTATTCACATGGTTGTTTTATTTTATACAAAATATATTGTCACAAGATGGCGATGGTGAAACGATGTATTGACCATAATTGTCCCAACGCTATCACACGATTGTTCTAGTTTACGGCAACTTTGTGAATCAGCTGTTGTGGTAAATTAAATTTATTTCTTTTTTTTCTTTTTTGGTGTTCAAAATGGTTCGTTCTTTTATATTGAGCTCATTAAGTGGACAAATAAATTTAAAAAAAATACAAAAAATGAACACAAGGAGTGTGTAGGTCAGAGATTGGCTCACAAAAAGGTCCATTGATGGTGTATATGAGCAAACAGTTCAATAAATTAAAAAAAAAATAATTCACTAAAATATTTATTTATATAAACTGGAATATAATTACAAATTATATTTAATCCTCTAACGTAAAGATGATTTGTTCTCTAAGAAAATAAAAATTGCATCGACTTTGAATATCGTATGTCCGCTTGATAAAAAAAAGAGAAAAATAATGCAAAAATGATAGAAGTTTGTGATGAAATGTGCATATAAATAATTAAAAAAGCATATTATAAGAGATGACAATTATAAATATCGTATAAGCATGGTTTTTTTTTTTAGAAAGAAATCGATTAAAAAATAAAAATAAATAAATATTGGTGTGTTTTTGGCATTTACATTGGTGCATGATTGCATTAAAGTTTTCATATGATTGTCGCACCAGAGTTGCATTTGATTGGGAGAAATAAGCACAATAAGATCATGAGTTGCTGTCAATAAATTGTATAATCACACGATTGGCTTTATTGGTGCATTACAACAATCGTATGATCCCACCTTAACATTTGCAACATATTTTGCAGTGGCATCAGTTGTCTCATCTACTGAAATCCATAGAGATTGGTCTTTTATGTAACTGCGTATGTCCTCTAAGCATTTTTGGTAAATATTTTTAATATACAAACATACAAACACGTTATAATTTGTATATTCTGCAAAAAAATTTTTATAAGCCAGGTTAGTGGCAACAAACTTAATTGAAATATACATAGATGACGCAATAAATTTTAAATGACAGATAGTTTAAAAATGCCATGACTTGGCCAGATCTTAAAACGAAAATTTTGTTTTCTCCAAATATGCGCTAAAAAAAAGCAAAATATCAAAAAATATGCACTAACAAATCGATGCCACAAAAATCATAAAAATTCGTGAAACGAATAAATATCTTACATCCGATTTGATTGACTGCATGAGAAAAAACATTCTATTACATGTTTCTGGTTTCCCTGGTTATTGCCACAACAGTGCTCTTTTATAGCTAAGACACAATTTAAAAGGAGTGTATTAAAAAATATTCTTGTAATAGGTTGCAGAAATTTTGGGGCAAATTGTATTTATACTTTATCGAAAGCCCGTGAAATATACATAAAGAGAGCGAAGCAATATGTTTTTTCTTTAAAGGATCGCCTTCGCTCAGTATTAAATATAATTTTTTAATTTGTGCTTCTAGAACAGCTTGGATATACATATTAGAGAACAGTCTTATTGGCTTATATGACTCCACTTTATCCTTTCAGGTTTGGGGATCATAAAGATAAGTAATATTTACCATGCTCATGGCATGGTATTTTATTTTATTTTCAAAAATCTCTCTTTCGCCCAGTTTCTATTCGACTTTCCAAGCAGAGGACCGTTTATAACTGATCTTTTGAGGATTCTGGGTGAGCGCCATAAAGAATAATCTGAATCACATCCAAAGCAATTGATATTTAAATATCCAATTTGATTATTGTTTTTCTTCGTATACAGACGGTTTGCTGGTGTAAACGCTGTCTTTAAAACATTTCAAATATTTTTACATCCGGGTTTTGTTGTTTCTGTCTTTTAACTGTCAAACAGTAGTATTTTTTTATATATTTTTGGGCAAAAAAAATATAAAGTGTGGGACTAAAGCATTAAAAGTTCGCTCTGAGTATTCTACTGATTAAATCAAGAAAATAAGTTGAATTTTATCAAAATTATCCAAGCCATTCGCCAACAGCTCATACAATTTATATTTTTCGCACAAATTTTTTCTATAAAAATAAAAGTTTTAAATTTAGTTACATATCTTGTCTAGACTAAACAAAAAAGGTGGGTGTCATATTTGAGAAAAAACGGCCATGCCTATTGCCCACCACCCATACAATCAAAATTTATTTTTTCGCTTAAAAGTTTTCCTATCTAAGCAAGAGTTTTTTCTGAAAATTTATAAGTTTGTTCAGCGATGGTGAAAATCAGTGGATTCGGTTTTGGTGAAATTATAAGGAACGACTATTACCCATCATTTGGTACCAGTATGAAAATAGAATTAGCCGGAGCTAAATTTTTTCCATGGAAAACTGCAAATGCTGAATTTTAAAAGTTCATTTTAAATCACTCATTTTTACTAAATTACATGTTAATTCCCATAACATTCCATTAAGGAAGATATGGACTTTTCTCAGTCAATAAGCTGCACCCGACTCTATTTTTTAAATTCATTGAAAGATACCTACAGTTTAACGCCGACTCCTAACGGCAAATGCATTAGAGAAGTTTTCAATAGTAGTAATTACTCATAATCAGTTACTAGCTAATGTTATGAGGTGATACCGCTGTCGAAAAACTTTTTCTTTTTATTAAGATGGTCTGGCCTAGTATTGAACCGAGGACCTTCTGGTTGGTAGGCGGGTGTCTTACCTATCATACCTATATAATATATATTTTTTAAATTAATAAGTAGATGCTGTATTTCAATTGAATTTAAAGATGCTGTTTTACTACAGGGTTGCATAATTTCAATAGATTATCTCTACAACAAAACATTACTTTTTACTAAAACAAATTAAGGATTTTTCGTAGTCAAACTCTTTTCTATAGAACAGCAGCGGTAGATTTTAAAAAAGTTGTTTTTGCCACCAAAATACTACAGTGTATAAAAATAAGCATGATGTGTGCTAATGTTGCTTTTACACAAAATTTCAACAAAATTATAAGAAATGGTTTCCGCATGGACAGGTTAGGTCAGGAAGGTGTATATAATCAAAAAATAAAACAGGAACACAAATGACAATAATTCACCTCTTTACTCTAAAACCACATTTGGTACGTTGCAAAACCTATTCTTCCCGTGAAAGCTCAGTGTAGTGGCGTGACTTTAAAGAAAAAGTGTTAGAAAGAAGAGTTTAGAAAGCTATGATACAGTCTTTATATTTGGCTGTAGATTAAAAACAACTCACGTTGCAAGAAAATGTTTTTTTTTTTTTTTTAATAATAAGAAAACCGAAACTCACCGAGTGTATCTATTTCGAATTACTGAAATATCTTATACACTGATTAACTATGACATTAAAAGCGTCTAAATAGTTTTATTAAACTGTCAAAAGTCCTTGAAAATATATTTTTTTTTTTTCAAGGAGATGAATTCAATGATTCTTAAACGGTTTTCATGGAAAGAACTGAAAAACATACATCAAGTAATGATGTTACATTTTACAATGTAACTGTGAAGTATGTTTTCAATAAATAATCAAATACTTTCTTTACTTTTAAAATTATTTTTTATTATTCATTTCTTGAGTGTTGCTCTTAACTCAATAAATCAATAAAAATTAAATCAATATTTCTCCCCATTTGACTTTTTTTTAGCATTTTTCTTATATTTAGTCACAGGTGTTGTAATTGCTCTAAAATGAATTGTTGCTATAAAATAATTTATTTTTATACAATAATAATAAAAATAAAAATAATAATCATTTAAAACGTAAAACGTAATCTGTGCATTTTATTATCATCATCAATGCATTGTTATTGCATTTATTCGTTTGTCTTGTTGCTTTTCTTCTTTTATTTTATACAAAAACAGAAAAAAAACAGATACAGGCACGCATATATCTTGGAAGATGCAACACGTTGTTGCAGCTACCAATGCAACACTTTACGTTGCATTCATCCTGAAAATACAAAACAAAAAAGAAAAACTTAACAGGCATATGCCAAGAAAATAAGAAGATGTTACTGTTACTGATGCAGAGACTGGATTAGAGTCACATATCAGACGCAAATAAAATGAAAACTAAAGAACCAGAGAACAATTGATTTGGAAAGAAACAAAAAAAGTAAAATAATAACAAAAAAAAAAAAAAACAGATATACAGACATACTTACAAATATAGTAGAAAGACATACAGAAAGTCAAGATACTCGTAATATGGAAATACAAAAATAATCGTAATAAGTAAAACAGGTTCATGACCTTGACCAGTATATTGGGTTTCCTACATATATAGTATACATTTCTCTAGTATTACTAACATTCTTTCTGTGAGTGTATTAAAAAGAATTAAATTTACATAAACGGAAATAGAAGTCATAGATTGTAAAATAAAACATTAAATTAAAAAGTGAGAACATTTTTTTGTGTTGCAGAGAATGAAGCTACACACTTTTAGGTTAAAGGTTAAAATTTTTATATGCAAATTGTTATTCGAATGCAAATTTACACATATGCTAGCTCTTGGACAGGTGACAGAAGCTGTATGTATTGAATTATTGTAATTGTGGACAAAACGTGGATCTCAGATCAATTGCCAACGCTTTTTTATATCACAGGAGCTGATAAGAACTTCTTCTGATATATTTTTTTTCAAATCTTTATTCTTTTATGGGTTTGCCAATTTCAATATGTACTTTATTCGTAACACTTCTCGACAATGGCACAGATGCACTGTACTAGAGTATTCTAAGTCATATTTTAGTGAAATACTGAATTTTTTAAATGTTGCCTTTTGGCATAATCTCTGCCTTTTTGAAAGACCAGTGTCGCTTTTAATTATTTTTTAATTATTAAGCATTTTTCTAAATCATTGTGCACAAACGGTTTCGTTATTTTATCTAGACCAAACCACTCTCCAGATGTATTGTTAGTTACATCGTTATGTATACCAGATTTTGGATATTACATTTGAGTTAACGAATCTGAATAGAAGAATTGAGAGGGTTTATGACTTTACTAGAACATTCAAAGCGGATAACAGTCAGGTATATAAGGAACGCAGCTTTGGCAACGGTAGTCAGTTGTAATTTAACAGTCATAAAGTAACGCCGCGTTAAGGCGTTCAGTAAAAGTGTTGAGTAATTTGTGTATAAAGTGAAAGTTAAATAAGATACGAGTACTGTATAAAGTTAAAGTAGTACCTCCCACACTAACTCAATATTAATTTTTGTGTATATTGAGAACGGCAATAGATTCAAACAACGTAGTGAACAATACACATCATCAGTCAGTAACTGGGTAAGATTGAATAAGTGTGCGTGGCACCTTCCATTCATACTAAATATTGAAATTTTTATATATAGAGAACGTTAACTATTAAAGCTTCGTTATCCACCTACTTTAGTCAGAAAGCAAGTATTGCAGAAAGTACACTGGATAAAAGCTATATATATACGTACCTTATATTCTAAAAAAGAATGTGTGTTTGTTTGAAGACTATATACAGATAAAATGCGGAACCCACAGTGTCCTTCTGGTAGGAAAAAATTAATGGATTTTATCCGGAGGGGGACAAAATAAAGAAATAGTTTCAAATTCTTAACTAAGCATAATAATTAATATAGGAGTAGCGAAGCACTCCGGTTTTTCTCTAGTTTATAATAAATTTCTTTGTAAGTATATTTGTTTGTTTGCCATTTAGTTACGCGTAAGCGACGGAACCGATTTTGTGGAAATTAAGAACACAGATAGATCTAACCACCTAGGAAAGGTTCAAATAGTGGGGAAACGGACCAAATTAAGTCGGTTTGGGATTTTGGCTTAATAAAAATGTTTTTAGTTTTGCAAATTTTGTTGAAATTTGAAGGGTAAATAGATAGATAGATAGTATTTTAAAATTGGTCCCAGGAGGGGGGAATAATAAGTGAGTTTTCTTCTAAAATTAAATTGTTCTATTCTTTTCAAGACAAAGCTTTTCTTGGAAACTTGGAATACAGCTGGACTTAGCTAATGAAAGTGTTATTTCTCTGTCTTCGTCACTCCTCTAGAAAGTATACTGGCTTTCCACAAAGCATCTTTTTTTCAGTTTAAGTAATCAAGGTGATTTTTAAAGCTAAGTAGATGATGAATCTATTGCAGCTCGTCTCCATATGATTGTGTATAGTGGTGAAGACTTTTACTAAGTGGTGGTGGTGATCCTTACTTAGCATTGTAATATTTTGCTGATCATTCGGAAGAGTTATGATCATTCGGAAGAGGTATGAAAGTGTTATAGGCCATCACTTTTTTCAAAATTGAACCTGGCGGGGGAGGTTAAAATTGGGGGTAAATTAGATCATATGAGATTGTTATTTATTCATTTTGTTTGTGGTAATCACGCGCAAACGATGAAATCGATTTTGTTACACATGAAGCACAGGCTTATATAGGGTGAGCCATTTAAAAGTTTAAATTAAAAAATGCAAAAAACAAAAACGGCTTGAATTTTGCCAAATTTATTTTTTGTTGTGAAGTACAACTGTTCCGGTTAGAAATAAAATATTATTTCATTTATACGGCTGCTGCGGCTGGCCTCACAGTACCACATTCGACCGGATCAATTTTCGAGAACTTTTTCGAGGGCAATAAATCAATTGTAACATTAGATGTGTGGCAAGTTACACCGTTCGGTTGAAACCAAACATCGCTTGCATCAATAGCATGAAAGCGAGTACAAACAATTCGGTTATTATGATGCGATAGGAGACTCCGTTCACCGCAATGGTTGCGCCGTCCTCATTTTCAAAGAAATATGGGCCACTGATGCTTCCGCTTCACAAGCCGCACCAAACAGTTACTCGTACTGGGTGCAATGTCTTCTGTAAGACCACGTTTGGGTTCGCTTACTAACGTACCCACCAAGATAAAATGAGCTTCATCCAAAAAGATAATTTGTGCAATTTTTGTAATTTTTTTATTTTATTTTTTATTTTTTGCAATTTCCGACCAATTGTCTTTATTTTGGAAATAAATTTCCAATAAATCCCAACGATGCTCGAGCGTAAATCGATTCATTTCGTTCAGTGGAGATAATATACTAAATTTTGTGACAAAATGAAGTAAGTGTAAGTATTGCTAGATTCGAAATAACCACTGGTTCAAATTAAAACCAGCTAACTGTGTTTCAAATTTGAATTTCGGAATTTAAAGTCGGGGGAAACCATAAAAATTAATGGCTTTTTTCTTAAGTAATAGGCATTTTGTATTCTTAAAGTAAAGGTTTTTGTTTACATACATTCATCATTCACTAAAATGTGTTGAACAAAAGTACACTTTCAAAAAGCCGCACTTTGAGGCGCTAATAAAGGGCAAAAGGATAATTTTTGGTACATTCCTACGAAAGACGTGATTATTTCGGTTCATCTTCGGAAATATAGAAGATAGACCAATGTTCAAATATTAAAAAAACAGAAAGAGTGGGCGTGGCACCTCCCATAAAAAATTATAAATATATCAGCTGGAGACATCAAAAGTCGTCTTAGCATTCTCGGATAAGATTAAGAAAAAGGGAATTTTTTTCCATTTATAAGACACACATGTATATGTAATTTCGTCGTATGGATAAACCTTTTTCTCAATGAAGCAAGCAAAGCTTCAATGGAAAATAATTGCATTACAAAAATTGTTCTGTAAGTATATATTTATTTGATTATTTTGTTTAAAATGTAATATAAATTTTGGTTGACTAAAATATGTTTTTCTTTTTTTTTTTGTAATTCAAAGCCAGACAAAACAGAATGGCGTCAATAAAACTGAAACCCAATTCTGGCCAAACAATTATAAAAAGAAAAAAATAAAATAAATTTACAAAAACGCACATCATACTCCCCCAGTATGAGTGACAGCCACAGACACAAGTTTTACAATTTCAACATTAAAACGTAAAAATATTTGTGTAAGCAATAACGACTTTGTATTCATACCCTACGAAAAGATTGTTGAATTACTAGTTCTGTGCGTTATCGCAAATACTCTAGACACTTAAAACACTTTGTCTGCCCTTAAAATTTAATTAAATATTTTAATTGATTTTTAATATATTTTTTTCAAACGCTCTAACAAAGATTTTATACCATCTAAAGAAATGTAAGATAAATAACAAATAATTTGTTAATGTGGGGGTTCGAAAACTACAAAAAAAACTCGTATATTTGACGTGTTTTCGGTACACGAAATGAATTTTTCCATATTCATTTGCACAAATGTTTTCATTTTTAAACAATTTTTTGTTTTGTTTTTTAGCATTTGTTGTCATTATTTTCTATTTTTGGTGTTTTTTTGCTCTGAAAGCTTTATTATACGAAATTATTATCCAAAATAATAGACACAAAATAGTCAAGCCAGTGTTCTAAAATAGTATTTTTTATTGTACTAAAAAAAAACGAAAATTTTGTGTGCAAATTCGTTGCTTTTAAACTCTTCCCCTCAATACCAACAAATGCATTTCCCTTAAATTTTCTGACTGTTTTTAGTTGAATTTTTTACTTTTTTTCGTTCTTCTTAATTTTGTTTTTTAGAACTCTTTCTCCCCCACCGTAAGTGACTGACATTTATTGCGTGGCATTTAAATGACCAAACGAACCATTTTACGTTTTTTCGTTAGTATTACTGGCACTTTTTTCTTTAGATTTCATTCATGTTGTTGTTGCTACTTTTTTTTCAAATTTATTATTTATGACATTCAAAAATATTGCAGTGCATTCTACAAACAGTGTGGGGGAAAAGTATTCTTCCCTTCCTAACCAAAGTACATAAGGGAGTTTTTTGTCCTTATTTGCTGCATAATTTACCAATGTACTACGAGGGTGGGTCATTAAGTCCGCCTGTTAACTGAAAGAACAACACTGCTCCTGTCAACAGGAATCTGTCAGTTGACTCCTGTCAAAATTCGATCAACCTACGTCATTTCGTTTGTGTTTGATAACCACTAATAGCAGACTATCACGTGATTTGAAAGAAAATGGAAAAAAGTGAATTTAAACATTATTTTTCGCGAAAAAACTATCACTCTCTTTGTACCATCAATTTCTGAGTTTCGTTGTGGATGTATCACTACGAAAGATGTCGAGCGTTCTGGGTGAGGTCTCTATACTCGCAACAATTAAAAACCGTTCACGATCGAAGTTTGAAAGAGTGAAAGTTTGTGGATGCTATAGGCATCTCACATTGCTTATTGGTTTCAATTTTGAATCATCACTTGGGTAAGAGAAGGTCTTCCGTAAGATGGGTGCTGCGTTTGCTTACAATTGACCGCCAAAGAAATCGTGTTGCGGCCTCGCAGGTGTGTTTGGAATTATTCAACCACAACACATCAGAGATCGAACAGCATTCAAAACTGTGGATTTCTCAGGATGAACCGGCGCCAAATAAGGTGAAGAAGCGGTGAAGCGGTATAATCAGTGCCAACTACCTTAAAAAGAGTAATGCAATCGTTTAAAAATATTTTGTTAACTTATTGGGTAGATTGAATGAAAGAATTCTTTTCCAACCAGGAAAATAAAAGCTTTGCTATTTCCATGGCAAAAAACCATTAACTAGACTACTCTCTCATCCGCCCTATTCACCGACTTAAGCACCAAGTAACTATCTCTTGTTTCCGGACCTGAAGAAACGGCTAGGCGGAAATAAATTCGACTCCAAAGTCGAAATCATTTCACAAATATATAGAGGAATAAACAAAACGTAGAAATGTTAGAGAAAGTGTACAGAGCTCAAAGAAAACTATGTTGAAATATTAAGTAATTTTTTTTTATTAACCAGCCGGGTCAATAAGCCCTATTACAACCTTCTCGATCCTGACATGCAGCCCACTGCACATTTTTTAAACGTATGAAAGCTTTTAAATCACGAATAATTTTTTATCTATCTGCAGCTTCAAAAGCGCATGTTGAAAGTTTTTCATCAGCTGTGTCGAAATTCGGCTTCTGCTTACTAGCTCGTGAAAAAGTGCACTTATTTTATGGTAATTCTTGTCGTCAATTCTTTTTGTCTGACTACAAAGACTTGCGTTCTGAATAGTCAAATAAAGGCAAGCAATTTGAACCAACGAGTAGTTCAGAAGCAGTGATATTATAACCTGTTCAGCTGGTTGTATGTTTGCACGGCACCTGCCGTATTATATTTATTATCCCTGTTCCTAAAGTAGCTCTAGAATGAAAAAAATACTTGAGTAGTCATTTTATGTTTTAACAGCATCTTTAGTTGTGAATCTATTTAATTATCGGTTAAAAGCCCCTCTCTGCGATTTGTTTAAATTACGTTCACCATGTATAATAGCCAGAGCCGTACCCAATCAGAATTTATTTATACTTTTCTTGCCTTGATTTGATTGTTCGCTGTTATTTTAAATATTATATAAAAACATTACGGTCTTAGAAATACATAGTACGGGGGCCATGAACCAAACATTTTAATAATTTTCTTAACATACCACTACAAATTACACTAAATGTTCACATGCCTGCAAGAGGATATTGGACGAAAGGATATCTGAATTGTTTGAAATACCTAAGGCTTTAGGCAGCTTCAATGAAATGGAAATGAAAAAATACACTCGATTGTAGGCACTTCAAATGACCGTTTGGCAATGTTTCAACACAATCTGTCGATGTCGTAGAAGAACCATGGATCTATCACAATATACTACAGACAAAGAAGTAATCAAAACAGTTAATTTTTTTCATGCAAATGTGTATAAAATAATCACCCCTCTTATAGTTCTCAAGTCGAAGTCGTTTTTCGACATTTTTGTCTTAGATTGAAGAAAAAAGCAAAATTTGGGTGCAGTGAGCGTAAAAAAAGTAAACATCATCACACTCTAAAATTCATCTTAATGTTAAAACTAAACATTTTATATATTTTTTTTAAACTGTATAACATACTGTATAACATATTAATACACTGAACAGGTAATCTAGAAATGGTAAACTTTTTATCTTCTATCCAACTTAAGACCCTTGTAACTATTTGCTATTTCCAACTGTGAAATAAAAGTCATAGGATTATCAAAGCTTAGCTGTCTTTTCATTTTTTCGAATATTTATGTGTGTGACTGTATTATGTTTCGTATTTGTATTAACTTGATTAAATATTTATTTATGTGACTATGTGTGTGTGTGTTTATGAACTTTATTTGTATATCGATGAGTAGTAATAGTAGTAGTAGTTGTGGTAGTACCCGTATCTACTTGTAAGTGTGTGTTGTTGTTTGTATCTATGTGTTCTATATATCATTTCATGTTCTTATTTTTCGTAATTTTTTATTTTTGCGTTACTTTTTTTCGTGTCACATTAAAGTGCTATTTTTTTGAAAATGTTTTTTTTCTATTTCATACTGAAAATAATAGTTCAACGAATGAATTTAATATTTTTACATACTCGTTCAATCGATTGCAATTCTGTTTCTTTTTTTTAAGTTGTTTCTAACGAAATTGTATTTATTTGCTTTACAAAATTGCTTTTCTGTTATTTTATGTCCGTCTGTCTGAGGGTTTTTTCCATTATTTTTTCGTAAATTCAATTATTCAGTTTTTGTTAAAAATTGTTTTGGGTTTTTACACGAATGTACCTTTTTTAGGGTCTTATTATCGTTTGTTTTTGTTTCTGTTTTTGCTACCGTTTATTGTTTTTGTATTGTCAAATATCAGTGACCAATTGCATTAAATGGAAAAGAAATAAAAACGATTGCAATTTAGACTTTAATGGATTTTTATAAAATGCGAAAAAAATAAAAAAACAAATCTGAAGAAAATAAAATAATATTGGAAATTGCAAAGAAGTTGAAAAGAGAAAGAGTTGAATTGACTAAAACAAATATTAGAGTTTTAGCCCGAATTTTAAATAGTTTTTACAAATAAAAAACATATATGTATGTATGTTATATGGTAATTGTACACTTGATTTTAAAACTTTTAGCTTTATATGGTTTAATTTTATTTATTTATTTATTTTTTTGAATATACATATGTAATCATACATATGTAATCATTTAATTATTCTTCTTATCTATAAAAATGAATGTGTGTTTGTATGTATGCATGTGTTCGCATATGTTTGTTATCAATAGGCAGCTAAAATTTGTGCGTCTGGATGGGACTAAACCTTACATATATTTAAAAAATTCCAACTGGGTGTTGCAATACATAAGCAAACATTTATTTGTCAATATCTTTAAAATATTTAAAGTAAAATTCAGTTCAAAAAACTTCGTGGTCAAGGCAAGTCATCTGTCAAAAAGTGGGCGGAATTGAATAAGTAGGCGTGAGAGCTCGTAATAAAAGATGGTCCAACTAAGACACATAGTGTTAATCGTAAATAAAACAAAAAGTTTCCAAAGAATTACTTGATAAAGGGTGGGCAAATTTGAGGTTAGGAAGTAAATTGTCTTAAAAACACTTTTTTTGACAAATTCAGTCTGATTCATACCAATACAAAATAGAAATATGGGAATTATTAATGGAACACGATGTGTCGGGCAAATGTGCATCTCTCGCACGTCGGCAGATGTTAGCTCTTTTCACAAAATTTGTAACCACATTTTGCAACAAAGCAGCGCCGTATTGTATTTTCAGATTGTCAGTTGTTTGTGGTTGGTTCATGTAAACTAGGTCTTCCAAATAGCCCCAGAGAAAAACGGCGTTAAATCACAAGAAAGAGGCGGCCAATTGACATCGCCAAATCGAGGAAATACGCGACCGGAAAATTTCTCATGTAATAACTGACTTGTTTGGCTGGCTGGATGTCAAAATAGAAATATGGGAATTATTAATGGAATATGATGTGTCGGGCAAATGTGCGTCTCTCGCACGTCGGCAGATGTTAGCTCTTTTCACAAAATTTGTAACCACATTTTGCAACAAAGCAGCGCCGTATTGTATTTTCAGATTGTCAGTTGTTTGTGGTTGGTTCATGTAAACTAGGTCTTCCAAATAGCCCCAGAGAAAAACGGCGTTAAATCACAAGAAAGAGGCGGCCAATTGACATCGCCAAATCGAGGAAATACGCGACCGGAAAATTTCTCATGTAAAAACTGACTTGTTTGGCTGGCTGGATGTCAACATTAGCCAATTGTGGCCACAGAAAATTGGTTATCATGGTTTTGTAGCGCAGTGAATTCACGGTGACAACGTTTTCTTGCTCACCATATGGATGTAATGGTTCTTCAAGGACTGTTTGTGGATTTTGTGAGCTCCATATGCGATAATTTTGTTAGCCGCCTAATTATAAAATGGGCCTTCTCATTAAAGATGATTTTATTGAAAAACGCGTTGTTTTCATTCAGTTTTTTAAAAAAGACAATTCACAAACGTTCGACGCAAACATATATAAACGTGAAGATGAAGATCGATATGCAAAATGTTACGCAAAGTTCCTCTGGTGATGTCCAATTGTTGCGAACGTCGACAAGTTGATGTTCCACGCTCATTCTCAACACTTTGCTGTACAGCGGTTATGTTTGCTTCACTACGGCCACTACGAGCGTACTGTTTGAATCTGTTGACAGCAACAGTACTGTGAGACTCGAATTTGGTGGTTAAATTCGCACAGCGGTCTCAATAGGAGCCTGATTACGAGGAAAAGCTACTCGAATTTTACGAAGTGATACAGTAAAATTTTCACCATTTTGATAGTCCATTTTCACAACTAAAGTTCTTTGTTCAAGAGTGTAGCACTCAAAAGTTAAAATTTCCCAACTTTTTACTAAATAAGTGTCAAAGATTGACAGCTCAATTCTTGACATTTCATCATTTGACAGCCAATTTACTTCCTAACCTCAAATTTGCCCACCCTGTATTTTTTATTATGATAGAGGGATATATGACAATTATATGTGGAACAAAATATCGGTCAAATGCTCGCCACGGCTTCGGAGGCATATCTCTATCTGTCAGTCCATATTTTCAATGACTCTAAAACGTAATTCAGGTTCAATGTCGTTAATGTGACGAATTATCTCATCCTTTAGCTCTTGAATTATTCTTTGTTTATTGACGTACATGTTTGCTTTTCAATATCCCCAAAGAAACACGGAAAAACGATGTCAAATCACATAATCGTGGTGGGCAATTAACAACACAACGATATGAATTAGCACGGCCGTTGAACTTCTCGCACAAAAGAGCGATTGTTTCGTTGGTTGTATGAAAAGTGAAAGGATCCTGTTGAAACCAGATATCGTTCAGGTCCATATCCTCAATTGTTGGCCAAAAGAAGTCCGTTATCATCTTGCGATAGCGAACGCTATTCTCGATAACTGTTTGACGGCTTTTCTGCCACACTATCGCTAACAACAGCAATGTTTTGCTCAGAACGAACTTGGCGAGCATGCACAGTTGTTTCCACATTTCCTACTGTAATTTACGCAGAATTATCCCGACTGTAGACACATTTGGTCAATTAGGCTGACCAAAAAATCACGAAGTGCACGAAATTCATTTTGATTTGGACACCCATTTTCGTAAAAGGCTTCAATAATTTTATAGCGCTGGTTAATTGCTTATCCCTCCATGGCTGAATTTGTCAAACACTAAAACAAAGAAATGTCAAATTAAGCTGGGAAAAAACTTGACATTAAGGTGTGACTCACAAGTTATAGTGATCACACATTTGCATTATTTTGACGGAGCTGCAATTTTTTCGCTGAAACATTTTTGCTTTATATCATCGTCACATTGCTAGCCTAAGCAGTCCAATAAAAAAAAACACTCTTTTGAGTGGTCTTTTTTATCCACAATTGGCGTTTGGTCTCTACACTTACAACAAAGTGTTAGAGAAGAATTGGGGTCTCACACAGAAGTCGACTTATTTGATCTATACAGAGGTAGTTACGCTTATCTTGACCTGCAGATTCTGCAGGATTACAAGGATTAGCCTGTATATTATTAAGGTTGAGATGCTTACTATACCTACATACGGATTGAAGACGATTCTACATCTTCTTCCGCTCGATTTATACTGTAGAGACTCGGCAGCTTATAAGTCTGTGCCTTTGGCTGACTGAACAGTGACACAGATCGAATATAGGTCACTTGGGAATTATGACAAAGTCACGAACTTTCAAGAACACTGACTACACAACACTACACTATGACTTCTAAGAAAATTCAGGACAACGTATCCGGCCTGGGAAAAACGGGCAAATGGCATAACGCACTTTAACATTGATTGTGAGTAGATTTTTACAGACGGCTCCAAATTAAATGGAACTGTGGGTGGAGGTAGTATTTTTTCGGAGTCGATAAATATAACTTAATCGATAAGACAAATCGACTATTGCGGCGTTTTTCAGGCTGAGCTATGAGCAATACGGGCTACTTTGATGTGTACACTGATCTACAACAATAAAATAAAACTATATAA
The DNA here is from genome assembly GCA_023159175.1 of Wohlfahrtia magnifica. NCBI lineage: Eukaryota > Metazoa > Arthropoda > Insecta > Diptera > Sarcophagidae > Wohlfahrtia > Wohlfahrtia magnifica. The sequence continues at coordinate 84,393 of JAKWBJ010000001.1, read as the reverse complement.
TCATTTTGATGCGCTGAATTCAAATCCGTTTTCGGTATTTTTTCATCGGGCTCAAAATTTTTGCTTATGGGCGTGGCAAATTTTTCGCCCAAAATATGGTAGTTATGTCAATATATTTCATCATAACTTGATAACGATTTAACCGATTTTTACCAGCAAATGTTTAAGCACATTTGGATAAAGTTGCGAAAAAAAAATTTTCGCGCAACATTAGAGCATTTAGATTAAAGATTGAAATGTTGGGAATAAAATGAGCTATAAATCATGAAAATCGATTGGCTAGTGCTGCTTTAATTTGAAATTAAATGCAGGTACCTAACTTTGACCAAACTTTGCGAACAATTTTTTTCTTGCAAAATTATTGAAAATTCTTTTCCTTTTATGTCCAAAATTAAAACGAATGTCAGATATGTTGAAAGTAAAATAACCCGTAAAGGCAGGTGCCTAATTTTATTTAAAGACGAGAACATTTTTTGTTCTTTTAGACCAGCGCTATTGGGAAGAGTAATACTTATAATTTAGCATGCTTTTGGATAGCCATGCTGCTGTGATAGCTCTAGGATCTCACGGAATGTCCTCATAGGTGGCTAAAACTAGATCATGGGTACACGAATAGTTTTTTCAGCCTTGAAAGGGGCACACTTAACTTCATTGTTCTATTCATAACTGTACACTTATGGTACACGTATGGGACTATTTAATGACTTCTGCAGAAGTTATAGAGACCAGGAAGAGCAGCAAACGATTCTTAACCTACCGATGTTATGTAACAGAAGAAGGAAGCACTTCTAAAATACAGTTAAACTAACTGACCTGTCGGGGAAACTTAACAGCTTTATCACGAGCTCAAAGTAGTTAAACGGGCCATATTAGCCTACGTGTGATTTTTCTTTTCGACACAACCGCTCTACCTGCCTTTTTAACATTTGGCTTCATTAGTGCTGCTATAACCGGAACTGAACGTATTTAACCACTTTTTAACCATTTAATTGAGTTTAATTGAGTATGCGAAGTCTCCTTATTGTTGATAAAGACTTTATTTAAACCAGCTTTTTTCGATTTTTTTAATAAAGAAATTGTTCACTTTCAATGGCTGTTAACAATAAATAATGATACACAGCTTGCTTAGAATTCGATAACAGTAGTTTATTAAAAAAAACAAATTAAGGATAACAAATCGCTCCGGTCATATTTGAATGGTTTACACTCAATCCCATTAATAAAGCTGAATTATATGCTCCTTTAACGACATTTCTAGTCACTATGAGTATTTCGTTAAATATTTTCTTTTATAAGTGGTCGTTTTAAAAAAGAAAAAAATTATTTATTTTAAAGGTTTAAACGAAATTCCTGAATTCCCATAAATATTAAAGAAAATTAATGTATTTTTTTTCAAGTCTATATAACAAAACCTGTTGAAGTATTATACAGGATTTTTAAAAGGATACACACGAAAAAGCAGAAATGCCAAATGTTTAGCTTAAATTTTGTTTGTATCCCTTTGCATTGTGTTTTTGCTTCTATCCATTAGAGTAAATGCTTTTATATAAAACTGTAAAAAAAATTATGTAAATATATATACAATTTTTTAACATATATTTATTCGGATTATGTATATAAAACCAAGCATATACATAGAAAAGAACTACGATATATGCAACCGCCTGTTGCATTTAATAGTGAAGCAATTTTTGCCTGTTCTTTCGATTCGATTCTTTTTTTCAGAATTTTCGAGCACAAAATTATTCTTCAAGTTCTGAAAATGCGCAAGTGTGAGTTTTTTGTTGTGGCGTTTTTATTTTCTATGTTTTTTCGGGATTCTTTCTGGCTGCTTTATATAAAAATTCTTTTTTTTTCCGCTTGTATTATCTGGCACTTTTTTCCTTCTATTCAGCTGTCCTTGTACGCTTGCTATGTTGGGTTGTGTGTAGATGTGTGAAGGAAGAAAAGGAAATAAGACTAAAAATGAAAATAGAATAGCAGCCAAACTAGCAGTTAACTGGAACAACAACGACAACAACAACAAGAACTTATTTAAGGTGCATTATCTACGCCACACTACTTGCAACATCTTTTCTGCCCCCCTAACACACACACACTCTCTTACCTTAAGGTGTTGTATCACTTAGAGACTGAGTGAGAGTCCAAGTCAGTGTAGCAGCATATACAATATGAGCAGTAGTTGCTTTGGAGATAGAGATAGAGAAAGCAACTAAGAATCCTTCTTCTCCCATTCCCACTATTACCGCCATTTACTCTTCATACTTCTCCTGCTCTAGCTTCTTATTCATCTTAAAACTTTGGAATTTTTTATTTATTTTATTTTTTCTATTAACATTTCTATATAGAATTTTTTCCAGAGTTTCCTCTACATTTTTATATAAACTCAGCAAAAAAAAAGCTTTTTTTCATAGTTTCTCTTGCCGTTACTGTTTAGTAAATATTCCTGCCACATGCGTTGGATACATAGAGACGAGCATTTTCTTTTATTTTTTTTCACATATTTAATGAATTTTTTTCATTTCCTCGTTATTTATTCTCGCATTTTTCTTATACTCTTCCAAATGTATACGAATTTTTTCTTTTATATATTAAACAGCTACTTCTGCTTTTACTATTTCTCCTTCCTACACCCTTCATGGAGGGTATAGTACAGGAATAGAAAAAAAATTTATTGCAAAAAAAAAAAATAAATAAATTAAATAAAATAATAATAAATACGGAGTCAAATTCATCAAGCGTATGGCTGCACAATGTCGCATATGAAACTCTGCTTTTCCCCCCAATCACACCCCTTTCTCACTATAAACATTTTTAATTTTTGTTTTTGGTTTTTTGCTCTATATTCTTCCCCTATCGTTTTCTACTATTTATTTGTTATCTTTAGCAGCTCCGGCTAACCATTCTTGATATTCCTTCTCCAATAAAGTTAAATTTAATATTTTATTTGTTGTTGTTTTTGTTGCAAATACTGAAAGAACAATGCATGTTTTTGTTTCTGATCGAATATGCCAGCAATACGAATTTGAAAAAATATTAGCAAAAAAAAAAAATAGTCGAAAAAACTGTTGAATGCAAAACCAACTTAAATTAGTACGCTTCTAAGAACAGGGTGATACATATGAAAAGATACGTTTAAAATCAACAAAATTATAAAAGAGTCCTTTAAAATTAAGAAAAAAAAAAAAAAAATAACTCAGCCTAGTCTGACTGTATTATAGATACTTTACATTAGAGTTTGAATAAACCTTAAGCATTAAACACATAACCGACACATAACCGACCTGTGGGCAGCACAGCTAAAGGCTAGGCAGCGAAAAAAATAGTGATGCCAATAAATAAAAAACGTAAAAATACGTAAAAATACCTTTTTTTATTTATCACAAAATAACAGTTAAAATGAAAATCTTGTATCAAACAGCATTTATGTTAACAATTAAAAAGTTGTAAACACATAATTTCATAAATTTTTATATTTTTGAGTAATGTTTGAAAAAAGCGATTTTATTTTGTTGGAGTTGAAAAGCTTGATTGTCACCACTGAAAAATATTTTTCTATAACAAATATTTTTATGAGAAAAAAAAATAGATGAAAATTAAATCTAATTTTGTTGCTACTGCTGCTTTCAAAATATTTATGAAATCGATAGTATAGCAGCAAATGCTGCCAACAACAATTTGCTGCTTGCTGTCGGTTATGTGGTTAATGCGTTACACTGCTGCCTGTGTTAAAGAAATTATTAATATGGTTTTAAAATTCTTGCATGAAAATTTTACTAAAACTCATTAATATGCACCTTAAATGAAACGACTTCCTAAAAAATAACTTATATCCACTGATTTTTAAATATAATTTTAAGGTGTTATTATAATAATTATCATCTAACATTTTTTTTCAACTAGTGCTTATTTAGTGAATGGTAACACTTTGCTCATGTCTGATTTGACAGATAATTAGCTTTATCCTTCCGCTGAACGAATATAATTGTGTATACGCTTTAACAACGCTGGGAATCTGGGCCTGCGATCGACTTACAGAAGATGCCCATTTTGCCAAAAGAAATCATCATTTCAGATGAAGTTCGTTTTGATCTTGGCGGGTATGTAAACAAGCAAAATTGTCGCATTTGGGGCACAGAAAACCCGCTCACATACATTGAAAAGCCCATACACCCAAGACGAGTCACTGTTTGGTGCGGATTTTGGTCTAGAGGCATAATTGGGCCATTTTTCTTCGAAAATGAGCAAGGAGTTGAACGAATTTTTAATCACAAAAATTGAAGAGGAGGATATAAGCAACATTTGGTTTCAACAGGACGGCGCTACTTGCCACACAGCCGAAGCTACATTCAATGTTCTGCGCCCTGTTTTTGAAGATCGCATTATCAGCCGCAGAGCTGATGTCCTTTGGCCACCTCGGAGCTGCGATTCGACACCGTTGGACTATTATTTGTGGGGTGCCGGCAAAGATAAGTGTTACGCCAACAAGCCGGAGACAATTGACGCTTTAAAGGACAATATTCGTGAAGCCATTGGTAAAATACAGCTGAACACAAACGATAATGTGCTTAAAAATTGGACCGATCGTGTAGGCGACTGCATGGCCAGCCGAGGCAGCTATTTGAATGAAATTATTTTCCGTTATTAACCGGAAGTACAATCGTACTTTTAAATAAAAAAATAAATTTGAGAAAATATTCAGTAGTTTTTTTTTATAGCATTTTCAAAAAAAAAAATTATTTGGCGGACCCTATATTATGTTCTACCTTAGACATATGCTAAAACGTGCTCTTTTGTATGAGTTGTAACGATAAATGAAATCTGAATTAAAGATTATATAAAAAGAACAAAATTTGGGACCATCCTCAAATTAGGATGGAGTTTTAGAAAAATTTTCTTAATTTCTTAACATAACCCTCTTTCAGCTCAGTACAGTTCACGTAGCGATATTCAATATAATAACATTGACACCTACTTTATAGTAAAAAGAAAAGTCATTGTAAGATAACTAGAATAAGGTTGATTCAACATTTTTTGACAATGATTTGACACCATTATGGTTTAATATTGATTCAACATGAGTTTATAATAAAACAAAAATAACATTTTTTCATTTTAAAACAACTAGAAATCAAGTTATATTAGTAGTTCCAGTTAGCTTAGCTCGTGGTAGGAAATATTTCTGAAAAATGTGGATATAGTTGAATAAGGTTCTGTAATAGGGGAAAAACATTAAATACGTGGTCTTATTTCGCAGGGAAAGATTTCTATCAAATCATCCACTAATACTAGCAAATGTTTTGGTGATAGTTTTACACCGCTGTAAAAAAGAAAAAATGGAAGACTTTTTCTATTTCTATAAAATAGAAGACATTTTCTATTTTTTCCTTATTAAATCTCCACAAAACGTATGGATTTATAGGAGATTTTTTCCATAAAAACTTGTAATGCAAGGCTCCAAAAATACATAATTGTAGTTAGAAAAAAATCATAATTATTAAGTTACCGTAGACTGCTTAATATTGCCTATTGATGTTGATGAGAACGAAGTCAGTGTTGTTGTGATAGCATTTGATTGATTTTGTAACCGAGAGACAACTTCATCGGCAATCGTTTCAGGCAATGTATCATCACCAATGTCGTGCTATTAAATTAATCAAGGAAATAGTTTGTAAAAAAACAAGCAAATACATAATTACAAATTCCTTTGTCTTTATCACACTTTTTCTGCAACAGAACAACTTTTCTAGGAAACAAGCACGTAGAGCTAAAGCTTTCTTTATATATCCCTTTGAAAGATATTTTAAGAATTCAAAACAAGAAATTGTTTTAAACAAACATTTTAAATTTAAATAAAAACAAGTATACATATGTACATATGTATGTATATAAAATAGATTTACAGCATACTTCGATAAAACAACGACTTAAAATTAACATTTTTCCATGTTGATTATACATTGGGCTTATTCTCTGTGTGCACACAATTTGAACTTCAATGGCCATCGCAATAACAAACGTGTGATCTGGACAAGACAATGAACTTGATAAAACAATACTTTCTATTTCGCCAAATGCGGCCTGCAATAATTCAGCATAATTTGTCGGGTGATTTTTTAAGAGCTTTCGGATTTGATCTAAAGAAAAACATAAACAATTTTGAGATATATATGAAATCTGTATTTATTTTTATTGTTCCTCCGTCACTCCTCTAGGGAGCGTATTGGCTTTCCATAAACATCTATTGTTTTGTTTCAGTATCTTTAATCAATTTGATATTTTTAAGCTAAGTAGATGATTAATCCGCAGTAGCTTCCTCCATATGATTTTTTTTTTTTGTAGTGGTGAAGATCCTTACTAATTGGTGGTGATCTTTACTTTAGCATTGTAATTTTTTTCCCAGTAGGTGGAGTCATTTTCCTGATCATTTGTCTGATGTTTGTCAACATCGCCAGGGGCATGCGTGAAGGGTCAGGGGGGATTTTTTCTTTTTAATTTTAGATGGAGTTGTCTGGAGAGAAATTGAAGCTTTTTTTATTATTAAACATTCGAAATCACAATTAAATTTTTTCTTCGTCATGTCCTCTGCTGGGACTCGAGCCTGGGTCGTTTTTGTTGTTATGCGTGCGCTCTAACCAGTACACCACGCCACCTTAACAAATTAATTTATAATTCATTCGATTTATTCGATTTACATAATTTAATGTTTAAAGATGATTTCATGTAAATGTTGACGGTATCTACGCCTCAAATGTTTCATAAACTGGGTCCAATTTTGGGATACTCTATCCGAGACATCGGTTGGAGTCTCACGAATAAATTCTTCAATATTGGCTTCCAGTGCGTTAACCGTTACGAGCTTGCCGGCACCAAACGTAAAATAAACCGTTCGCCGCACTCGCCTTTCAATTGAGCCATTGTTTCGCGTGCTGTGTGGCATGTGGACTTTTCGGAATGCATTTACAGTTCTTGCAATACTTTTTGCTTGTTCACGTATCCATTCAACAGAAAGCAGAAATAATCTGCAAGCGTTGTTCTTTTGTAAGTCGATTCATCGTTAAATTATAGACCCAACTGAACATGTTTGACGATAACATGTTACACGAAAACAGCTGAGCAGCCAAAAACAGTGTTGCCAAAAAGAAAGTTGCTAAGAAATTAAATGAAATTTTATTATCAATAAACATTTATTTTTACTTCAATTTTACTGGTAATGCAGTATCTATTTATGATTGACTTAAGCTATGTATATACATATGTAATAAAATCATGTCTATGTATAAAAGAATATGACATTTTATCCTTCATGAAAACGATAATGCATCTGAGATAGTGGAACTGAATTTGCTTGATAAGTGCACTAAATTTCCAATACCATTGAAATCACTTCATTTAGTGGACTCAGTTTTCACTACCACAGAATATTAGGGGCGATAATGCACTATTTTTCCACTACCACTAAGAAATCCATTGCAATAAGCCCAACTCTGAATATGAGTAGCCCGAACTTTTTCAAATCTCTCCAATCATACAGTGCCGGCTGATTTAACTTGGTGCCTTGAAAATTTTTCATTTTCATTTTGTTCATTGGGGTCAATTTGACCCCATGTACATTTTTTTCACAATTAAGACACATATTGATTTTATTTATTTTTAAAAATAGTCGTTTTTAAGTTTATTTTAATTAATTTTTAACTTAAATATGAATTATTTAAATTATAGAAATAAAATTTATAATGCAAAGCAATACAAGGAATTTATGTTATTCATTATACGTGAGGCTACAAAATAAATGAAATGAACACCTGGTTCTCTGCAAGAATGACACCGTATTGATATTTTCGTATGAGCAGCTAGAGGACAAATATAACATCCTGATCGCTTGATTACGTACCTATTTGTTGATGTCACTTAGGTCAGATCCTATGATTGGTTAGTAAATAATTTTTTTTACTTTTACGGCCTTTAACAAATTTTAATCAAAACCAGTAAACGTACTAAAATTTGATTTGCTAATCCAAATAGTACTGAAATATGTCCCAAAATGAAGAAATTCGTTTTTGGCTAGATACGATATTTAAAAACTATAAAAAACTTGCAATTCAGCGTCAAATATTGTGCTCACAAAAAACATACTTGCGTTAACTTAAAATTATATTGGTAAGATACCTTACTGTGCAGCACCACTGACTACCATCCTCTATCCAATCAAGGATTGGGAAATTGCCAGATGTTTGGAACACTTTAATGCTCAAAGGAGAATTCGTTTCCCTAGGGCGGCGATCAGTTCGCAATTTGGAAGTCGCTCTGTCGTTCTTTAGTAAGGCAGGTTGGACTTGAAACTCCTGACAAAGTTGTCTTTCGGGCTCTTGTCGAGTTAGACCACATCTGAAGAAAATGGCAGTCACAGAAGTGGATGTTAGTAAACTCTGCTCATAGGCATCAGAGACAATTGAACACATATTGTGTGAATGTTGGGTTCTTGATAGGTTTAAATGGAAATGTTTATGGAGACATATGGTCTCATTAGATGTTCATTAGGCAGGCAGACACACGGGAATTAAAGCTGAAAAACGTTGAAAGAAAATTTCTTATGTCCGAAATGCTGCTTGAACGCTATAAAAAGAAACAACTTAAAATTGTCAATTTTTGAATCGAAATATTGCTGACGAAACATTGAATCGAAACATTTCTGAAATAGATTCATTATGACAAGCCGAAGCGCAAGAAGTTGTACGTTATGCACGGTCAACCAGCTGAATCAAAGCCAAAGCCTAATAACCATGGCGTAAAGGAAATGCTTTCTGTTTGGTTTAATTATAATTCGCTGAAATCGCGTCCGAAGACCGCAGGAGTTCTGTAATAAACAAAATTGATTCGTTTAAAGTGAGCATTGGTCCAAGCCTAACTTATAATAGGTTATAGTATCGGGCCTAATGCGCCAGCTGAGTATTTGGGGAGTTTTGTGGTCTTTGAACGGGCTGTTGATAGCCTCAACCGAGACGCAATTTGAGATATCGTGAGGAAAAATGGTCTGCCATATAAAATCATTGATTAAATCTGCAAATTACTATATACACGATCGCAGTGTGTAGTGTGCAATTTAAGGAAAGCCATACTTTCACCATCCGAAATGGCGTGCTGCAAGGTTGTTCTTTGCCCAGGGTTGGCAAAAACCCCGGTTTTACTCGTACGGTAATTGCCATAATACTATAACTGATATTGACTAAATAGTAAGCGAAATTTTCCAAAAAAAAATTATATAAAAAGTCTAATACAATAGCCTTTTTTTAAAATTTGAGTATTAGTGCAAGGGTTCCATCCAGTTATTGGGCAACTAAGTTATTATGACTTTCGGTGCTCGTAATACTATTTTGATTAGTCAAACTTTGAAGTTTTTTATATTCCTTAATGTTAGGTGGACCGAATCAACCTATGATTTTCGAATTAAGATGTAGTAGAACGCCGAAATTGTAATATAGTTTACTGGGATAATAAACAAGATCAAAGTTTACTGCCACTCACAAGGTAAACGAACTTTGACTCGTTGTCAAAGAATGCTAAGATCGAACCATCACCGTTGTGAAGAAATGGAGTTTAAGTTGAAGAAATCAGCTATAAATACTAGAAGAGATGGTCTAAAAAAACTATAATACGTATTTGCTACGATATAGACAGACCAGTTATTATTGAAGACATGCAAAGCTTTAACTACTTGGGTTGTAGAGTATCTAGTGATTGCGGCTTTGATATGGATATTTCTGTCCATATTAACAAAGTCCGAGCGGAATTTCTGAAACTGCAACTTGCAGCGTCAAATCAGTATAATTATGTGGGTGCACGACGTAGAACAGGGTACAGAGCTTCAGTATCTAAGTCCAATTTGGAGAACTTCGAACAATACACTTTTCCGGGCAACAAACTCTGGGCATATGAAGCTGGGAATGAGAAAACTTAAATAACCGTAAATAGTTCGTGACTCAGGACCGTGCTCCAGCAGAGTACATGACGAAAAAATTTTATTGTGGTTCCGAGTGTTTAATAAAAAGGCTTCAACTTCCCTCCAGACCACTCCATCTAAAAAATTAAGAAGAAGCCCCCCCGGACTTCCAAATTACCTCTGGCTATGATGACAAACATCAGACGAATGATCAGGTAATAATTGTCACCTATTGGAAAAAGTTACAATGCTAAAGTAAAGATCGACACCAATTAGCAAGGACCTTAACCACTACGCAAAATCATATGGTGGAAGCTACAGTGGATTAATCATATACTTAGCTTAAAAAAAAAAACTTGATTACTGAAACTGAAAGAAATCAATGGATGCTTTGTGGAAAGGCAATATACTCCCTTGAGGAGCGACGGAGAAAACAAAGGTCGCATTCTCAGTAGCCAAGTCAAAGAAATTGTCAGAAATGCATTCGATTGAAGCTAATAGAGTCACCGATGCCGAGGTATAACACGTAATAGGTGGATATGAGGAAAGAACTTGAAAAACAAATCATAACACTTGTCGATATCTGAAGGTAAATCAAGAGAATTCGTTAATGTCCTATGTAGCTCGTGAACCGCTTATTTATGTTTTATTACGTTGTATTTTTAAATAAATAAATTTGGCTTATTAGCATCTTCAGCAAAGGCTAAGTCCAGAACTTTCATATACAAAAAAAACCGTTTTTGCTATACCCCATCACCATATCGCTTCTTATCGCTCATTCATTATGATTTTTTAAAATTTTTTTGTTGTTTTTTGCACTCCTCCATTGGAAAATATTTTGTCTTTCGTTCTAACGTCAAATAAACTGTCAACATACATATATACATACATCACCCCACTCACATTAATTTATTCGGTTGGTACTTCTTTATAAAATTTTTTTTATTAAATTTATTAAAAAAAACGAGACACGAAAATAGAAAAGATACAACGTTTTGTTGTTTTTTTTTCAGACAACATTTTTATTCTATTTTATTTTGATTGTTAAAATTAAAACTATAAAAATTCTGAATAATAAAAAAATCCTAAAAGAGAAACTGAATTATAATCGTTGCTATTATAGTTGTTGCTAGTGATGATATATGTGTGTGTAAATGTATCTAAACGAATGAATTTTGTTTGTTTTTGTTTTCTTTTAAAATAAACAAATTTTTTTAATGACATCATAAATGATAAGAGAAAACAAGAAATTAAATCTTAGAATATAGAGTGGATCTCTGGTGTATTTCTTTCTTAGTTATTTTTCATATTATACATGAAATTTTTTAGCAGATATCAGAGTTTAAATTGAACAAAATTTAAAAAAAATACAAATTTTAGGGTGAGCCATTTAAAAGTTTAAATTAAAAAATACAGTAAAACAAAAACGGATTGAATTGCCAAATTTAGTTTATTCATATGGCTGCCACGGCTGGCCTCACAGTACCCCATTCGATCGGACCAATTTTTGAGAATTTTTTCGAGTGTATGGGGTTATATCTCGGCAACGGCATCGTAGATGTTGGCGTTCAAATGCTCAATTGTATCTGGTTTGTCGACGTACCACTTGTCTTTAACGGCGTCTAACAGAAAATAGTCGAACGGTGTCAAATCGCAGCTTTTTGGCGGCCATCTGACGTCACCATTTTGGCTAATTAAACGGCCGCAATAAATCGATTGTGTCATGAAATGCGTGGCAAGTTGCACCATCTTGTTGAAACCAAACATCGTTTAGATAAATACCATAAAGATCGGGTACAAAAAATCGGTTAGCATGGTGCGATAGGTGTCTCCATTGACTGTAATGGTTGCGCCGTCCTCACTTTTAAAAATATATGGACCAATGATGCCTCCGCTCCACAAGCCGTACCAAACAGTCACTCGTAATGCGTGCACTGATTTTTATTAAAACCACGCACAGTGTGGTATTTGTTGCTTAAAGTGGGAATCAATTCAATGGATTTTGATCTATTTTAGTTGGAAATGTATAAATAAATAGTTTTTATGCGTACTTTACTTTACTTTTATTTTTCTCATAAGAAAAATAATTTTAATATATTAAAAAAACTTTATATTGTATCATCGGACTTATAACTATCTTTGCAACATCATTATTATCGTCATCTTCATCATCACTAACGTCGTCATCATCATGTATTTTATTTGAATATTAAAAGCTCGGCGCTTTCTGTTGAAAATTATTAAAATTTTTTCTTTTAACTTTCTTATGATCGGAAGTCACTAAAGGTCTTTAAAATAGATCCTCATTAGGTTTTCCTCTTGAACATTTTCGTAAAAAACTCTCTCTAACATTTCTTAAGCTTCTATTTCGAGCTTCTTGGGCCTCCTCTGAGAACTGGCTTATCGGTTATAAGGCATGATATATTATTTCTAGTCCATGAATTAAATATTTGTGAACAATTGGGGACATAGTATACCAAATATATATTTTCACAAAATATTTAGCGGTATGAAGTGCAAACTCCCGAAAAATGTCAATATTTATTTGAAAACCACTTGAAACTGCTACCATTGTTACGTGCATTCGCTTTATTAAATTAACGTCAAAATTTGTTATTTGTACCGAAATGTCTGCATTTTAGAAGAAAAGCCAAATCCAGGTTTTGGCTGATCAATAACCAAACCCATTTGACGCCTACATTTACTTTGGATGCGGGCTTTGTTAATTGAAACAATTTTCTTCTTTTCATCTTCAGAACTAGCATGGCACTTTATCATTGTAAGTTTATACGATAAATGAAGAAGCCATTCGAAGAATCGAGTCTATCCGTGAAGGAGTGAGAAGGTCGGGTTTTACTGCGACGCCTTTTGCACGTTCAAAGTCTTTTGCAAAGTCTTGAGTTTGTAAGGGAGAAGAAAAAACCGAGAGGGGGTGAGTACACACTTTGATGTACTCACAAAGTTGCTTTGTTCTTTGGTTACATGTCTTATTTGATATTTTCTTTTATTTTTTATTTCGCACAGTGAAGTTTGTTATGTAAAAAACAGAACGACCCGATAAAAAAACAAAATTTGTCAAAGCAAAATTTAAACGTGCAGAAGCGAAATAAAGTTTAAAAGAAAATGTAAAAGAGTTTGCCAAAATACTTTGCAAAGTACTTTGAACGTGCAAAAGGCGTCTAACTTAAAATAATATTATATTTATTTATTTAGAAAGGGCCCCAAGTGCAGCAAGTAGTTTTAATACATATGTCTGTATTTCATGTATCCATAAACGTAAATCAATTTATTTTTAAAAGGAGCAAATATGAGCAAGAATTTTTCTCACCAGTTGTTGATGGAATGTTTGTATTTTTAGGAAAAATAAAAAGCTTCGCTTAACTTTGTTTAACTAACTACTTTAAGTCCACATATTTCCCAAATATGGCTGAATTTTAGTCTCTATTTTAAACAACATAAAGAATGTGTACACTGACTAAACATAGAAATAAAAAACGCAAAAATAATCTCACTAACCTGTGGTTAATGGTTCCATTACTACTTTTTACATTATCCTTAAAAAAACTATAGAAATTTCACTTTGAAAAGTAAAAATCCCTGTTTTTACTTTTATTAAAAAAAAGCCTTTAATTTGGAAGAATTTGGCAGCATAATTGAAAATTATACCAAAAATATTTTTTTATACCTAGTGATGTAGAATTTTATCCACTTTAATGTGATACTGTTTACTGTTTTCTGTAATTTTTTTAAAATTAATTTCTACTTTCGATATCAAATACCCCAATGCGCCACGTTTGGGTTTTCTGAGCCCCAAATACGGAAATATTGCTTACTAACGTACCCACCAAGATGAAAATGCGCTATATCCGAAAAGATGATTTTTGCAATTTTTTTTTTGATTGTTTTGGAAATAAATATCCAATAAATCCCAACGTTGCTCAAGCGTAAATCGATTTATTTTAGTTTAGATAATATACTGAATATTGGAACAGAGAATGTCATAAATATTGCCAGATTCGAAATAACCGCTGGTTCAAATTTTAACCGGTAAATGGCCCACCCGATATTATTGTAATTATTATTTGCGCTCATAAAACCTTAGATCCCAATAGAGAATCTCATTCCGTGAAGTAAATTAAGTGGCAATCCCCTATATAGATTTTATATATAGACACTTTAGCCTGAGGTAAAGAAGAGTTGTTTGTAGCAGTCTATTTAAGTAAGAGCTCCATTAAAATTACTTTATGATACAAATTAATTTTTATATAAAATATTAAATATCAATCCGTATTGTATGAAAAGCAACTCGACATTTTTTTTTTTTGATAAAAAACTCTTTCGTTTTTAACATAATCTCCTTCAAGCTCGATACGTTCAGTAGTCCAGTTTTTTTAGTTTTTTGCTTCACTCCACATAATAAAATTTACTTACTTAGTAGGGGTTTTTGCCATAATGAATCGAGATAATCGATATAAATAACATTGCATGAATTCCAAGAAACTTTTACCCGAAAGAGCACTAAGTTTCTTCTTTGGTCTGTGCTATGTTGATATGGATTTTTTTCAGAGCTCGCTAGAACATCGGCATAGCTCTTTCAAATCAACATATCACATAGATCGCATCGAGACAACCATATTCATACATAAACATATTATCCGTCTAAGTCTGCAATCCTACTAGCTTTTGTAAAACTAATTTTAAGGGTTTCATTAATAATAAATGCCTTTGCCTCTATCCTTTTATTAAGCTGAGTAGAATTTGCATAATTTTAAATGGTCTTTACCAATTCAGTATCAATATTTATCTTTAAATTTAAATAGAGTAAGTACGGGTAATGTGGAAGACCTATTTGTTTTCAGATTGCTAAATATTTTGTTTTTATTCGATTAAAATAATTTATAATAACCATCTGCAAGCTACATGTGTTACTCTCCCACGAAGCCATCTGTGAGAAATATTAAAACCATATTTAAAAAAATATTGTAACTCCCATAAAAATCACTTAAAAAAATTTGTTATATATAGTATTTATCAGACTTTGTTTTTTAATTTTATACACGATTTTTATTTTTTTCTCCATTTTTGAAATTGTCTGCGTTTAACGGATTTATAAGTACAATAAATTCGTCAGTTCGGGTGGCGTGGTGTAGTGGTTAAAGCGCACGCATAACAACATAAACGACCCAGGTTCGAGCCAAAGCAGAGGATATGAAGAAGAATAATTTAATCGTGTTTTCTAATGTTTAATAAAGAGACTTCAACTTCCCTTCAGACAACTCCATCTGAACCTGACCTTTCCGCATACCTCTGGCGATCAGGAAAAACACGCCACTTACAGTGCTAAAGTAAAGGTCTTCACCAATTAGCAAGGATCTTCATCACTACGCAAAAATCATATGGAGGAAGCTACAGCGGAATTAATCATTTACTTAGCTTGAAAGATCAATTGATTAAAGAAACTGAAACAAATTAATGGATGCTTTGTGGAAAGCCAATATGCTCCCTAGAGGAGTGACTGAGAAAAAAAAAATTCTCCATTAGTTCAATAATAGATCTTCTTCTTTTTAACATCAGAATTCTTTGTGCACCATAGCTTCTACAATAACTTGTCTCCATCGTTCTATATCAAAGGCAATTTCCTTCTAAATTCTTATTCTTATCGTCTTTAAATTTGCTTCAACATCATCTAGCCATCGTTTTCTGGGTCGACTTCTTCTTTTTCCTTCAATAATGTATAATCCGAATCCCTTTTTAGACACTATTTTATTATTATAGGCATTCTGAGTGCATGTCCAGCTATCTAAGTTTTTCCGCTTTTGTAGATCTTATGACATTCTCCTTTTTTGTAAGTGCCTCTAATTCACAATTTTACTTAATTATTTCGTATCAGCCTGACTTAACAAAATATTTTTCTCGGTATTTTTTGTTTGAAGCATATCACCCGTAGGTAAGCACTGGACGGTTGATCGCCTTAACGCAGCTTTAACTTTTTTAATGAGCTCATCGAGGGTCCATTGTAGATGCCTTTTTCAATCCTTAAATATTTGTGCAAGCGTTATATATCGCCTTTTAGTATATTATGTAACATTGAGATGAAATTATTGCCATATAGTTCTCGCACAACGGCGATAATTTCAATGCCACCTTGCATGTTTTGTGTTTTTAAGTTGAATTAAATTGGTCAGAAAGACCTTACAACTTGACCACGCTATAATTACTCTTCCGGACTTTTTTAGGGTAGGTAGTATCAAAGCCTTCCGTCAAACTCAGCCGAACTCCTATGGCATAATCATTGTAAATTTGACAATTGACAACGGAAATTGATACCATCAACTGTTAATAATGGAATACATGAAAATTCTCTATTCCATTTCATACTTGAACACACTTTATTTACAATACTAGTAAACATTTCATATCCTTGAATTATATCCTTTTTGCTTATCCTTTCAATTTTGTGAAAACGGATGTTGTGATTAATGCTGATTAAAAATTCTCAAAATCACCCACAACAACAATAATAAAATAAAGGAAAATATAATGAATATTTAACAACAACAAAATTGCATAATTTTCTGGATCTCCAAATAATAGAAAATTTTCTATTTCCCCATTTACTTCTAAATGGTGAGTTGGCAAGTGTCTAAAATGTTAATGTTGTTGTTATTGTTGTTAGTCTCGTCGTTGTTCCTGTTGTTATCGTTGGGATGCTGTTGTTATTGTTATTATTGTTATTGCATCCATTATGTATTCAGATGCAAAAAAAAATATATGAAAAAAATTGAATGAATGAAAATTTGCAACAGGTGCGCTTACAAAACTATGGACAGACAAACAGAACGTTTTGTAGAAACTCTAAAATGTAGATACACAGAGATAGAGCGATAGACAGATAGTGGCAGACAAACACATGACAACATTACATACAATAAATAGAGAGTTTGAGCTACTGGAAGTACGAATTGCATAAGACAGTAGTTTGCTATTGTTAAAGCTATATGTGTTGCCCCATTCTATTGTAAGAAAGAAAAAAATCTTAATCTTCAATTGCAATTTTGAAGTAAACAAGTAGAAAGTAACAGGTTTTTGGTGCAACTACATAGCTAAGCCTAACTTATCTTTATCAATAAGGTTGGATGCACTTTTGAAGCACTAATTTTCTGTGAAAACATTTTACTGTCAGATCGTCCTTAACATAGACTAACACAAAATTGTCTTTAATTGAAAAAAGCTAACGATTTGAAAACCACCTGTATTTAAGCAGTTTTTATTCAAGGAATTTCATTAGTTTTCCTTTTTTTGCTTACTGATTAAATTAAATAGAGAATTAAACACGATATTTGTCTTGATCTAATGCCAACCAATTTGTATTACAAGACATTAAAGAAAGCCTAGATTTAACACTAAAAAGACGGCAAAATTGGCATACCTAGATGGATAAGGGTCACTTGACGCAACAAATTTTAAATTTATTTTAGTAGCGAGAAATTGACTTTATGAATTAAAAAATTGTTTCTTCAACTTAAAAATATCAAAAAAATTATCTAAAAGTAAATTAGAATGCTAATAAACCTTGTGCAATGCGTTGTTTTGTAAAACCGCTCCCAAAAAAAGTATGGTGAGATTGAAGCTGTAAACTTTATTGATTTGTGTCAAAACTCTGTATCTGTTGCTACCCTTATTGTCTGTGCTATTTAGAGTGCCATCACATGTTTAACAGTGTTGCCAGTCTTATTTATTTATTTCAATTCGAAAAAGTACAAATAAAAGAACTGTATAAAAGAACAAATTCGCTGCATTATTTTATTTTACGCAATTTAAAAGAACTCGAACGTTTTAAAAAGGCTAAAAGGTAACAATATTATATCCGGTCCCTTCAATATAAATCTTGATGTTATTATTCGCAATGCTACTAATCAGCTCAGTTATGACTTAATTAGCTCTTGAAGAGTTACTATTCGCCTCTTAGCACATAGCTATTGTCACATGCCTGCTAAACCTAAATCTCTGGAGAGTGAAACTATAAAGGCCGGTGTAAGTTCCAACATTGATAGATGTAAGTAATGCGCTGCACATCGCTAACAACACAAAATTACATATATTGCTACATTTTTACTTCTTAAAAACGTTTATTTAGGAGTTTGTAGATTGCAGTTAAAATAAAATAAATCTTAAGTGTAGTGGAGCTGCAAAACAATCGATAGTATCGATAGTTTTGTTTCTGGCTGACCATCGATAGTTTTTTTTTCTCTATCGATACTATCGTCAAATTTTAAGAGTAAATATGGAGGTCACTAAATGTACATAGTCAAAGTCACATTTGCAAATTTTGTTTGACGCAGGTTGTTAGACGTCAGTAACCTTTTATAGTTACATAGGGACACAGTTTAACAGTTTGTTAAATTTCTATCTATTAAACTCAAAGTGTGAATAGTAACTAAAATATGTTCGGACATACGATTTTGTATTTGTTCCAAACAAATTAATCTTCATTTCGTCAGGTGTTCCTTCCGTTTGCTGAGAAATGATACATTTCAAGGACCCTTACCCATGAGTCTAGTTTCCATAAGTTTTTTTTCTTATTGTGCGACTTGAAGCAGGAAAATAAATTCATTTTTGAGGCTTTTTAATGACTTGAAGGGATTAATCTTTGAAGTACGAATTAAAACTTTATCAAAACTGACAGTTGTTCTACGCTTTTATTTATAGGTTCTGCAGTTTTCTTTCGCTGTATATTTATTATTATTCTTTCCCTTTCACTTAGATTCTAATATTGTTGCCACAAGTAGCACTCAAAAAAGTTTTTTGCAAACTATCGAGTGGGCCGACTATCGATAGTTTTACAGCTCTAGCGTGTAGTTTTTAATTAATGATTCTTTTTGTAACACAGTTTTTTGTTTTACTGTTTGTAACCCCTTTATAAAGATAACAATATCTATTCTTAGTTACGCTCTCTGTTGAAAACTTTGTAAACAACAATAATTACTCTACAGACCTTTTTACCCAAATATCTTCCAACCCGATCGTTGTTACAACTTAGGTTCGATCACAGCCTTTTCTTTACTGAGTTGGCTTCAACTTTACAGCTTGAGTTCAAACCAACAAACTTTACTCGTTGGGTTTACACCAATAAACTGACTGCTCTCCGCATCGATGTGCCTATTATATGGCTAAGTAAACCACGCTCCGGAAGCTCTTGAATCTCTCGATATTTCGGGTAGATTCCATTTTATTCATTTACTTTCTTTTTAGTTCTTATGAAGCCATGCGTATGTAAAGATCTGCTTCTTTCAGTTTTTGCTGTTTGTTGTTGCCGTTTATTTTTTACTACATATTGCCTAATATTGTTGTTGTCGATTTGGTTATTTGTAAACAAGCACGTATAGTTGTTTTTGTGGCTTTTGTTTATTTTTCTTTTAGCAATTGAACAGTGGTTCTTAAACTTGATTTTCCTAACAATGTGTATGTACGAAATATGGAGTTGAAAGAGGTCTGTGTTTCTGCAACTTTGATAGCATTTTAACAAGATTTCATCGCTGTGGCTATAATGTAATGTTTCGGATCTACAAAGCCATTCAAT
Source organism: Wohlfahrtia magnifica (assembly GCA_023159175.1). Taxonomy (NCBI): domain Eukaryota; kingdom Metazoa; phylum Arthropoda; class Insecta; order Diptera; family Sarcophagidae; genus Wohlfahrtia; species Wohlfahrtia magnifica. The sequence goes on along the minus strand of JAKWBJ010000001.1, from coordinate 64,873 downwards.
ATTTCGGTATTTTATGACCTGTGTGGAAATCACCGAAATGGACTAAGATCAACATCTTCAACTTCTACATGGATGTAAGTTCTGGTGTATAACATAACGCATTGTCAACATTATGCAAGCGTTCATCAATAGTTGTCTTCGAAGGATATTTAAATGGATATTATCTTCGAATATTAATTTGTAACAAAAATCGAACCAATGTCCAATTCACATGTAGATTATTGATTGCAAATGGCCCTGGATTGGTCACATGCTTCGAAGACCACATCACCACATGAAGACATCGCAAGAACTTTCATATACCGGAAACACACAGCGAAAAACGTGCTAAGTTGAATCGAAAAACTAAACTCGAAATTAACTACACCGGTCGAAATTAGAAAAAAATCTAACATAATACTCCTACCAGGACTGACTAAAAGGAATTTGTTGCGGACCTTTGTTTTACCCAGAACACATAAGACGTGATATATACACCCTCACAAACGCATCTGCCGGATATGACAATATTTGTAACGAAAAAAAATTCAGACATGAAATCTGAAATTTTGGCTGCCAAATATGCAATTGGTACGTCTTTCTATGTTGTTCTACTAATTATTTGCGTTTGAACAATTCACTAACAAAGGAATGTTTTTCAATCAAATTTTATCCAATTTCAAAAAAAGTAACGAAATATCAATTCAGAAGAGTCATTTACAAACAAAAATTTGGTAGTCAAATATGAAAATGGGACAAATGACCTATTCCCGTCTTTGTAGTGTTAGAAGACTTTATTGTAGAACTAGATTTAGTTAAGCTACACATTGGTTTCTTTGAATTTCTGCAGATGGTTGTTCAAGACTACATGCGAGGCAGCTGGACTTTATTAGTAAGACCAGCTCATTCCGTGTTGTTTAAGTAAGTGATAGGTAACCGTGCTAGAAAACTTTGGCTTAATTCAAAAGTAATTTTAATTTTTTTTTTTTTATATATTTAACAAACAGTTTTCTGAATAGGGCTGATTTAAAAGATTTTTCGTGCAGTAATACATATTTTGTGAAAAATCAACAGACAGCAGCAACGGCAGCAATATTAAACTGAGCTTACTACAGCTATAGCAGTAGCAATAGCAATAAGAACTTTTTAGTAGTGGCAGTAAAATAAGTAAAACAACAACAACAACAGCATCTTGGAAAAATGATAATAATCCTTCCTTCCGTTGTTATTGTAATTTTTGTTGTTTTTATTATATTTTTTTGCTAAAGAAACCATTGTTGTCTTCTTGCAATGAAGAAAACAAAAACACAAAAAGCTTCAATACCTTGCACCACATATGCTTATAGTTTTACCTTAAAAGAAGCAGAATATTTTTTTTTCACTCACAGTACATGTGGCATAAAGTACACGTTTGGGATGTAAGTCTACTACTTATACTCGTACTCTGACTTTGAATCTGTGCGTTTCTATTTTTTGTTTTCAATCTATTCGTTGTCTGTCGCAAACGTCGTAGTTTTCACTAAAAAAAAATAACCACTAAAGTGTATAGTGTTACCATAACTGTTGCTGCTGTTGTTATTGCTACTTGCAACATCTCCCATAAAATCTTTGGTTTGTTTTTCTTCAATAACGAATGTCATGGTTGCAACTGTTGATATGAAAAATGTTTTTTTCTTTTTTTGTCTTACTCTTGTTTTTTTTTTAATATTTTGTTTCATTTGAAAATTTTTCCCTGTCTTCTCTCCAAATAAATGTCCCTAAAAAGGTACGTTATGAAATGTATTCCGCTGATGCCGTTAGGCATGAGTTGGCTGAGCTGTAGAGACACAGACGAAGTTACTAAAGGAATACTTAAGAAATATGTTCGAGATGACTATATAATATTATTTAACTTCAGAATAAACTTAAATTCAGAATAAACTTTGATACTAATCAACTCCCATTGCCTCTAGTAACTCTAAACTGCTGAAACAGCTTTTTTCTCTACTAGGAGAAGTGGTACCAGCATTAACATTATATGGAATCTTTCCAAAATCTCTAAATTCGATTTTCAACATTTAATCGGATGTTTATTTGGAGGCTTATAATTTAGAGTTGCCAACACTATTTTATTTGACAATCGATTTAACAGCTGATAGTTGCTTTTTGTGTGACATTTTATTACGAATAGACTTGCAAATTGTTGAAATCTTTTGTCGAAACACCATTACATCCCCAGAAAATTATTTAATTTGGTGCGTTTTATGGGCTCGCGGCGTCATTGGCCCATCTGTCTTCAAACACGATGATGGTCAGATAATGATTCAATTAAGTGGCCACCACTATCGTGGAACTTAACCCCATTAGATTATTTTTTTGTCTTCGTCGATAAATCATAGAAAATTGAACACATGAAAATCAACATTCGACGAGTAATTGGTGAAATATTGCCGCATATGCTGCGAAGGGTTTGTGAAAATTAGTGTTCTTGTACGATCCTGACGAGACGGTCACTTGACTGAAATCAAATTTAAACATTAATGTCATAAAATTTTTTATCCAAAAAAGCCTGTTTCATTATAACTAAAAATATATTTCTTTGGTTTATTTTGATTTAAGCTTGTATAACTGTAAAAAAATACCCGATATTTGTCTAAATATGATTTCCTCATTAGTTATATTCCAGAGATCAGAGTAACTGATGTTGATAGGCCAGCATATGTCGTATGGGATTTGATGGACATTTTATGAATGTCTGTAGTCTGCTTAACAGCTTTTTTGTGTATGTTTATGTCTATTTCTGTTCCGCCATTTGTTCGACTTGTTTTTTTTTGCTTATGTTCAATCAATTTTCATAGTTTTTCTTATAGATATTTATCCAAACCTAACAAACTAAACTTCTCTCATAATATCATCAGCACAGTGGTGAATAGTTGAGGTAATAGAGTTCGCCGTTATTGTAGTCCACCGTCGGTATGAAATTATTGACTGATATTCCCATTGTGAAAAACTGAGCGCTCTGCATTCTCATAGATAACTTTGATTATTCGAATTGTTTCCAGAAAACCCAGATTAAAAATTTTTGTAATATAAAAGGGATATTCAGGCAGAAAACTAGGGTATTAGAAGGTTTAGAACAAGGGTGACCAGGAAGAGAAATTTGTAGTGTAGTAGTGTTAGTGAATTGTTGCTGTGTGCTTTGAAGTGAAAAACGAAAAAGTTAAACAACAACAGAAACAAATAATTTTTAAGAGCAAAGCAACATACGGCTGCTCACGTTGACATCTTTTCCACAACTAAATAATATTTGTTGTTTAATTTATTATCTTGTTATTATCTGCTCATTTTAGTTCGGTTGTATACATGTACGCTGTAGGTAATTCTCAGCCAGATAAGGCTCAAAAGAGCTTATCTATTAAACTATGGTTTAGAAAGATAAGCAATATTAAGAGTCCTTCTGCAAAATATATTGCTGGTCCAGCACTTAAGAAACAGATGGCAAGCAGTTCACGTGAATATTTGCGTGTCATTAGTGGTAAATGGCATTCCCATACCGTCTGAGAGTGAGCCAACACAGACTCCAAGTTTTATTTTACTTTTTTTTTTCGATTTTATGATGCGCGTGGCTTGTAAGAGATCACAAATATTTGGAATTCGCTTTATATTTCTCATAATTTCTTATATACATACCTCATAAGAAATAGTTTTTGCTTTTTAAAAAATAATATTGCGGTTTAATATTAAAAATACTTTCTATTGATATTTTGTAAAATAAAACTAAAAAAAAAATATTTTTATTAAATACTTCAGTAACACTTGCAGCGCTGCTGGGTCCATTTCTATTGTATACCTATTAAATGCATTTCTCATAAGAAAAATTTAAGGGACTGCAAACATTTTATATGAGAGAAACCCACCATCACAAAAGAACAACTTATTTTTATACATACTCGTACTATCTTGACAAAAAAGTTTCGGGAATAACCTTAATGTGGCGGTCCCATCGTACCGATTTGAAAATTTTTTTTGTCAGGTTGATACATATGTTGTTGACATTCTCGCTAATTCTTAGCGTTATAGCTTGACATCTGCTACGTAGCCAAGAGTACATCTATCTCTATTTACAAGCCTTTTGCAAATGTTAAGCTATGACGCTAAGACTTAGCGGGACTATTATTATTCCGGAAACTTTTTGATCACAATAGTATCAAAAAGTGTGCTTTGAGTAATACCCTACCGCTTTTTGGCTGTTGTGGATATATAACGAAGATTTACCTGTGACCGTTCTCCACATATGCAAAATTACATATTTAGTATGAATGGGAGCTGTCACGTCCACTTCTCCAATGTGGTCCAGTTAGTGGCTGATGAAGTGTCCTGTCCAAATTGCTGTTTAACCAAATTTAGAATCTATTGCTGTTACTTTTCTCAAGATATACAAAATTTAATGGTTACTATATGTGGCAGATACCACACCCACTTATTCAATTTCGCAATCTCTAAAACTGATAATTTGTATTGACTGCCAAGTCATTCAGACCAAATTCAGAAACTTCTTATTTTACCGTTCGCAAGATATACGCAAATATTTTGTAATAATATTTTGTGTGTGAGATACCATGCCCACTTATCCGATTTGTATGGAATGCACCATGCCTACTTCTGCCCACTTTTTCCTGAAGAATTGTATTGTGTACGAACCTATCGCTAAAAAGATATAGACAGATAAATAATTATGTGGGCGTGGCACCGCCCGTTTTTAAAAAAACGAAAGCAAAACAGTGAAGGTAGAACATTTCAAACTCATGTATTGGTTTGTAATTCAGTTGAGTGGTTCTCAAGTTATTTAATCACTTATATATATTATATATATAGATATGTATGTATGTATGTATTTACAAATACCATTTATAGAATTTCAATAACTTTTAAGTAACGAAACAAAAATATTTTGTAAAATTACGAAAAAAAACTGAAATGAAAGCCATTCTTATCACACAAAATGAAACGAAATTATGTGAAAAAAAAACAACAAATTAATTATTTCATCAAATTGAGGTCACCTTTGCATTATCAAAAAAATTATTTACTATTTATTAAAAAAATAAAATAAAATAAAAATTATTGTACAAAAAATAATAATAATCATAATAAAAATAAAACCAAAATGATTAACAACCCAAAGCAAATATCACTTAAAACAACAAAAATTCGCACAAAACAAAAAAAAAATATTTTAATGAAACAACGAAAAGCTTAAATTTGCCCAGAGTCAATCTGTTGCTAAATGGATAGATGAAAAGTAGGTGGAGGAGGCCTGTTAGCGACACAACATGAAATAAAAAAAACCTTATCTTTATGCGATGATGAATTTGCCCTGATTTCGACTTACTCACCACCACCAATAACAAGAAGAACAATAAAAACATTATATTGCACCGAAAACTAAATTTTTTAAATGCAGTTTCGGAAAGACCACAAAAAAATTATCAGCAAATAAAACCATTACACCTCGAACTTTATGAACGAGTATATTAAAACAATATAACAACTTGATACGCAGTTACTAACAGGGGTGGTGGATGTATGTTATGAGTTCAGTTTTTATTACATTTTAGCTAAGCTATGTAAGTACAATGCATATTTATAAATGGTTTATAATTCTATAGCCGAATTTAATCTAAAACCATCAACATTATGTATCAGCACAGACATGAGGGATCTATATTCGAGATCCCTGCCTTATATGTTACCAGAATGCCTATCAAGAGTTTTTAATCTTTGACCAGAACACACTGGAGGTGCCGAAATCAGAAGTCACTTATGGTGTTTTCTTTTCTACAAAAAAGTATCACCCTGTTAAAAGGTGTATTAAAAAATGACTGACCAAACCTGTAATAATGTAATTTTTTATTTGAGGAGTACATAACAGAAATATTAAAAAGGGGAATTCCCTATGTTGAAATATGTAAATTCAGTAATTTTTCTTCATCAGATAACGAAGATGAATCTAACAAATAATATGTTTCAATTCTCGCAAATAATATAGATGCAGCGATATCCATATTTAGATATTTTTCAAAAAAAGGGTTTTTAGATTTAAAAATATGTATCTTTTATTTTGTTTTCAATAAAATATGTAAATATGTACACGGTGTTGCCAGATCGCTAATCTTTCGACTTAAAATTTTGCACGCTTTTTTTATAACAACAAAATAAAAAAAGTTGTAACACTTTTCTAACTCGGAAAGCAATTATTTTATATTACTGATCAGGTAGCTTTAACAATATGATGTTTTCTTAAGGTTACTACTCCACAAAACAATGAAAAAATTAACGTGATATCGGAGGACGCTCTATCTAAAGAAAAATGGGAAACCAGCCGGACATAACAATATTTCCCAGGAACTCTTCCGATATATGAGTAATAACGGAAGTTAACTTAATATATATGGATATCGAATATCGGCAATAACCATAGACTGGCAAGTGACAATTATCAGTGCACTATTAAAGAAACTAGATAACTACTCGTAATTGTGTCAAAATCATCGAGGCATATCCCTGCTATCAGTAGCCAAAAAACTGTACTCAATAATTTTTATGGAAATGCTAAACTCCAAGATCGAACACCAACTTGAGGAAGAGCCAATTATAAAATCTTCAAATGCGTCAAATAACTGAGAAAACCATTGAATTCCATAAACGAACAAATGTTTGCTTCATTAATCTGAAGAAATCTTTTGATATAGTTGGATGGCAAGAAGTATGGTCGGTGTTGCGAAGGAGAAACATACTACCTTGATCAAAACTTTCCCAAAATAACCCCCGTGTTTTGGTCAAGTTAAATCTTAACATTATAGCTTGACATTTGTAAAAGCTACGTAGCCAAGGGTACATTTATCTCTATGTGTGTTAGAGATTTTATACAATTTTGACCATGATGAGGTCGCCAAAGACATGATTTGCGATGCTGAATCCGATTTCGCATTCATCAAAAGGATCAGTACGACACGTAATCCAGACCTCAGGCAAGTGAATTCCGTTCACCAAATGAGCCCAGACCAAAAAACCACGTCGTTTTCAGTCAAAAAGGCAATGCACACGGTTTTCATGGACTACAACGGTGTAGTGCATCATGAATTTTTGCCAGAAGGCCAGACAGTAAGCAAAGAGTATACTTGAGAGAAAGAGACCAGAATTGTGGGCAGAAAACTCGTGGATTTTGCAACATGATAACACACCGTCGCATATTGCCGTCATTATTCTAAATTTTTTTAAGAAAAATGCAACAAATACCATCCAAAAGCTACCGAATTCACCTGATTTGTCTCCCTGTGGGTTATTCCGGAAACTTTTCTATCAAGTTAGTAGTCAACATACTTATATGAAGAATAAAAAATTTTTTTATGAAATATGCCGAAACTATGTCAGAACAAATAACATACAACGCAAGGAGTAAAACTGGGTGACATAATGTGGATGAAGTCATTAAAACATGCAAGGAGCCTTTACAAGCTTAACCATCAGAAATTGGAAAATGCAACTGGTAAAGATAACATTACTAACCTACGCAGACGAAATGGCTATCTTGGGCAACTCCAGAAAGACGATGTGAATTTTATTGACCAGGAGATGAACAAAATATGCTTCCACTTTAATACGAACAAATCAGAAACTATTAATAGGCAGGAATAAAGATATAAACCAAAAAAAGTAAGACAAACAGTATTGAAACAGACAGAACAATTTCGATATCCAGATGTCATAAAAAGCGAAGACGGATAGTGGGGTATTTATTATTTTCTGAACCGAAATTTTATCAGCATTAGAGGGATCTCCACATCGGCAAAAATAACAGCTTTTAATTCGACTAACTTACCAATTCTTACGTATGGAAGTGAAACATAGGCACATGCAACAAATCGGAAATGAGATATGTACGACGTATTACAGGAAAAACGAGGAGCAAAAGTTAAAAACGATCAATCAAATCAAATCTATCCTTAGAACCAATAAATCATAATATAGAAAGAAAGAAATTAAGACGGTTTAGATATGCTGCCAGAAAGGCGGATGAATGGTTTCTGAAAGGAGTCCTTGAAGCCAGAACGGTGGACAAAAGAACTCATGGTAAAAGAAGTATAACATGGCAAGATGCAGTCAACAAAATCCTAGTGGAAGGCAATCGAGTAGAATGGCGAAGACTTTACAAAAACCCTCTGCAATGAAAGGTATACAGTGGTTTGGAATAAGTTACTAGGTATGTATTAAAAGCTATCAAAGGGTTTAGCCCTATAAAAGGTTTGGTTATACTTTTATTGTGTACTAGACGCAAGTATATGGAAACTTTACAGAGGATGATATGCGACTGGGGAAAAAAGTAGTCGGATGTTGATATACATTCTTGGGTAAGCTCAGCAGACATATTATTTCTAGAAATGACTGATTTTCTTGGTATTCAAACTAATTTTAAACTGTACCTGATAGTTTACCATAGTAAGTCTATGAGTAAGTCGAGATAAGCCTGGAAAATTAAATTATTAAATTACTTTTTTCCACCTTTAATCCGACCGTCAGTCCACATTACAATACTCTATGAAAGACAAGAATACCTCAAATATCTATCTCATCACCAAACCTTTTAGACTTAATATTTCCGTTTATTTCCTGAGTTTGGGTTGTGTGAAAAATTAAATTTAGTTAGACAAAGTTAAATAAGACACAATTTTTACTCTCTACGCAATTTCTTCGAAAATCAATCGTAAATACAGGGATTAGTTTATATAACGAAAAAAATATTTTAGCAAATATTTCAGTTTTTATTATTGTCGTCACAAAAAAAAAAAATAAAAACAAAAATCGTCGTTTATTTATTAGATAAGGAGGTCCACATACAGAACTAAAACGAACCATAAAAAATAATTCCTAAAAAATAGTTTAACGAAACGAAAAAAAAACTACGCGTACATACATACATCTCTATATGCCATTAGAGAAACAACAATGAAATGAATTCATAGAAAAAAAAAATTTTTTTTTGTTATTCCGAAAAAATGGGTAAAAAAATTCGTTATTCAATAGCAGCTGCAAAGAATTGCTTTGAATGCAACAAGTGTTAGAAATGATGCAAATACTCGTAAAAAAAAGAAAATGTATCTGTGTTGGAGTATGCATTTATAATTTCGTAATGGTAGTGGTGGAACACACTTTTTTTGTATCAATTTAGTTTGGGTTCGTTTTTATTTGGTCTGTTTTTTCGTTATATTTTTCTTGACGAAGTTTCACAAATTGCCAAACTAACAAAATATTCCATAAAATATTTGTTGACGTCGTTGTCGTCCTCGTCAATAGACGTCAATAACATCTCACTAAACTAAACGACAAAAAAAAGAGAGAGAGAGAGACTTGAGTGCGAGTATTCAAGTCTATCACAGTGTAGTGGTTATTTGGGTGATACTTACTGACTTCTTCCTATGCATTCTCATGCATTTTCACTTGCATTCTAATGACTTTGAAATGTCCATTACATAAGTACATACGTGTCTTCAATTACCATTTAATTCATTTGTCGACGCTACTGCTTTTGACAATAAATATTTGTAAAAAAAACAAATTTTTTGTTTATTTGTGCTCGTAACACAAAAACTTCAATTAATAAATAAATATTGATTAAAAGTTTAAATTTTAAAGTATTACGCGGAGGTCTTTTTTCCAAAAACGAAAAGTGAGCAAAAAATGCAAACCTGAATTACTCGTGTTGATATTACTGTGTTTGGAATTTGAATATTTTATTTATTTGAAAAACCTAAAACCACACAATATAAATTATTTAAATCTATTACACGGTGCGACAAGAAAAATAATCGCTTGGAGACTAACGATTCCTTAAAGCTTTTTAGTAGAGAAACCATGGACTGAAGCCGACCGGGAACACAAATCTTCATCGTCTTCTGAATAATAAGATATTGATAATATTACAAAACTCTTTTCCTTTGCCACTTGTGCATTTTTGAGCAGAAAAAGGTGATTTCCCTTTTTATTCTATTTTTTGAAATTGTGCTCTGGTTACTTTTTCGTTAAAAATACTCGGTATTCTATGTTTTTTCCCAATAATTTTATATTAACCATTTCCGAACGCGAACCCATTAATCACTACTCACATGGGTTCGACGAGTTCGGGTTCAAAGCTTTTATAAACAGCAAACCTTCCGTTAATTTCCATTTGATTACTAAAACATAAGACTCATTTTATTCATAACTAAACATACATATGTAATTACTTAATTAATTCATACATGGTAAGGTTCATATGTATATAAATTAGTGTACAAAAACACATCTAAATTTAAAAAAGTAGAAAAAATTTATCGAAATATGTGCTTTGCTAGAGGAATGCTCACAGATGCCTCAAGCTTACTTAAATAATATCGGGTGAGCGATCTGTCGGTTAAAATTTGAACCAGCGGTTATTTCACATCTAGCAATACTTATGTCATTCTATTCTGTCTCCACTAAACAAAATAAATCGATTTACGCTTGAGCAATGTTAGGATTTATTGCACATTTATTTCCAAAACAAAGACAATTGGTCGGAAATTGCACGAAAATGTCGTACAAAATTTGGACCAACAAAGCCGGTATACACAACTTTATTGCTAAGGTTTGTGGAAGTGGTTTCATTGTTGATGCACCAAGACGTAAGCGTTCTCGTACAGTGCGTACTCCCGAAAATATCGAAGCTGTGGCTGAGAGTGTGCGTGAGCATCCATCAACATCAACTCGTTATAGTTCTTAAGAATTGAACATTTTACGTCGAATTTTGCGTAAAGATTTCGGTATAACGCCTAACAAAGTTCAATTGGCTCAAGAGTTGTAGCCGCAAGACTATCCGCTTCGTTTTCGCTTCGCTAGATGGGCCAAGAAGAAACTGCACAATAAATCCCATTTTTATCTTGGTGAGTACGTTAATAACCAAAATTGCCATATTAGGGGCTCAGAAAACCCAAACGTGGTCTTACAGAAGCCAATGCACCCATTACGAGTGACTGTATGGACTGACTGACTGCCATGGAAACACCTATGGCACCATGATAACCATATTTTTGTGCCAGCTCTGGTATTGATGTGAACGATGTCTGGTTCCAACAGGATGGTTCAACTTGGCACACATCTCATGCCACAATCGATTTAGTTGGCCGCCAAAAAGCTGCGCTTTGATACGGTTAGACTATTTTCTGTGGGGCGCCATTAAAGACCAGTGTTATGCCGACAAACTAGAGACAATTGAGCGTTTGAAGGTCAACATTCGAGATGCTATTGCGGAAATACGACCCCATGTACTCAAAAATTGATCCGGTCGAATGGGGTAGTGTGGTGCAAGCAGCGGCACCATTTATTTCTAACCGGAACAATTATACTTCACAGCAAAAAGATAAATTTAGCAAAATTTCAAACCGTTTTGGTTTTAATGCATTTTTAAATTTAAACTTTTAAATGGCCCACTCGATATAATATATGTCATCTAAAATGTCTGTTCCCTTTCTTTTCAAATTCGATCGGTAACTTAAAATCGTTTTTTTACCCGTAACTCAAGATTTGGGAAATGTTTCGAAAATTTCATAAACTAATTTTCTATGTACTCGGTAGCGGCTATCAGAAAATAAATATCACTTCCCAGGTACATATTTCAAACTCGTTATTTTTTTGTCGCGCCGTGTTTTTGGAAAGTTTTCATTGAATTCTAATTTTAACATCATTATTAGGTTAGGTTAGGGTAGGTTAGGTTAGGTGAATTTATTTGGCCAATAGGCGTGTAACAATACATAATCAACGAAAAATCTACGTAATCTACTTAATCGTTTTTCGACTGGGGGCTACAATGTTTCTGAACTAGTTTTATGACAGTTGCCAAAAATTACACTGCATGTATCAACTGGCAACTATAACAATTAATTTCAGTTATCATACAGATAACTAAAAATTTCTGGTTACCACTCGGCAACGCGACTGAAGTGCAGTTGTCATCTATAATCGACACTTTAAACAGATCATCATCTTGAGCCCAATTTGAGTGAAATTCGCCCTTAACCGTTTCTGTAGTAAGTTCTGCACTTCTGCGGTTGCTAAGTAGTAGGCAATGTTCATTATATTACATTTCATTAGTTTCTTCTTTCTTATCTTCGTCAGCTCAAAAAAGATGGCTTTTTACAAAAACAAATGAAAAACGTTATTTATTCACTTTAGTCTGTTAACACAACGTCAAAAATATACATACTTTTCGCACAAATTAGCTATTATATCGAGCCAAAAAGACGTAAGAGACAAAAAAATTTGCAGCAGAAGAGTTTAAAAAATATATATATATTTTGCTCTGGAAAAATTTACATGTCTTTTTTGTTTTTGCTTTAAAATTATCATCAGGTACATTTTAAGCTATTAAACTTTGTGTGATAATTCGAATTATCGAGCACTATGGATTTGTTATGAGTAAATAAAAGTCGATAATCATGGCGTTGACGATGTTTTTAGCATTATAAAAAGTAATATTTATTTTCAGAGTTGTTTTACATTTAAATTCAAAATAACACCATGTGAATCCCCAAATTTATAAATTTATTAGAACCACCGTAGAGAAATAAATAATTTGTTCGAAGCCTAGAAGAATAAACCTGTCAAACAACTCGTGATTAACTTATAAGCAAACTGAATCAAAAAAATTATTTCTCACATGACCTAATTTTAAAATTTAACCCGTTTTTCCCGGATTTTAAATTCTCCCAGGTCCATACTTTCATTAGGTAAATCTTTCTGTGTTCCAAATTTCATCGAAATCTTACGCGTGAATGTCTGACAAACAAATAAACTTACAGAGAAATTTATAATATAAGTACATAAGAATTTGGATTTATGGTACTCACACACCAAAAAGAACTAATGCACCCAGTTAAGTGAAATCAGTCAGAAATCCCTGATTCTATAATTTTTATTTACATTTTTTTATTTTAAATTAATTTCTTCACCAAATAAAATAATAGGGGAAATTACGCTTTGTTGCAAACAGGCCTTGCAAGTCTTACAGACGTAGCAAACCAAAAATATCTGCTACATATTGAAAGTGGCATTCGCTACATAAAAAATATTGTTAATTTGCTATACTTAAGCAGCCGTGTTTTTATTTTTGGGTATATAAACAAAACTCTTAAACCTGTTCTTACACGGTAGACAAATTCCAAACGATACCTTGTAAAAAATTTAAATACTGAATAATTTTTTTTTTTTTTTTAACAAAATTTTCAAAAAATATTTATATTTTAGTTGTTTTAATATTTTTAATTCGCTAAAGATTTCATAAAAGTGATTCACTCTTTGTTGCAGAAATTCAGAGCATATTCCACTAATTCAAATTCAATTTTATTGTTTAGCAATTGCAAAGAAAATATGCAAATTTGTTAAGTTTTATTTATATTTGAACTAGAAAATAAATTTGCTGACAGCTTATCAACCAAATGGTAAATTTATTTTCGTTAGAACCAAACTAAAAAACCAGTTGAAGAAAAAAGAAAATATTCGAAAGATTCTTGATCAACAAAGTAACGTGTTGGACAAACAAAGACACAATTCTTAAAGAATGACTTAAAATCTAGTCTTTTAAAATCTTACTTTGAAAGCTGGGATCACACGATTGACGCAATGCACCAATTATTGGTATTACAATCGTATAACGGCACGCTAGGCAAACATGCGCCAATATATAATGTGTTCTTGTGCGACAATCAAAGTGGACCGACAAAACGTACCAATAATAAGAAACAATTTTATTGCCTTGTGACTCAATACAAATTGGGTCATGTTGGTGCTTTTGCATATGATCCCAGCTTAATAGTTATTGAATGCATTTTAATAGTTTCTGGGTGTCTGTCCCATTTCTGTTATTTTAGTTTTTTTTCTCTTTCTGTCTAATCTGTCGAACATAGTGAGTAATACTCGTACTTAAAATTCCATTGTGATACATGATTTGGAGACACATTACGACGCATCGTTATTGCGGCCATTTAGTTAAAATATCATTTTTACTGATTTGTCACATTAAATGGATGGTTTTAGTATAACAATAACATAAACAACACAATTGTCAGACACTAACAATGACAACAACATCGATTACATAGAAAATAACAGTTTTCGCACTTGATCACTTGTTTTACCATTTTTCATTTCCTTTTTTTGTTGGTGTTTTTCTGTCTTATAAGTCTAAAGAAGAAAAAAATGCTAAAATGGTAAGAATAGATTTCTGTGGCAGAGATTCTTAAATGGTTCGTGGCAACGGAGCAAAAATTATACTTGAAATAACAGCTGTGTGTGGTAACAAATTGGTTCAGAAGTTATGTTTGCTGTCCAAAATAATTGTTTTAATGAAAATAATCGGGTGGTAATAATTTGCATAATTTTTTTCCGTTACTCCTCTTGGGAGCTAATGGCTTTCACAAACACCTTTTTCTTGTTTAGTTTCTTTCTAGTATATAATTTGTTTTCCAGTTAAGCAGGTAATCGGTCTACTGTAGCAAGTCTAGGATAAATGATGATGCTGCCCTCTGTGTATTTGTTGTAGAGGTAAGGAGTCATAGACACCTATTTTTCTCTTTTTACTTTTTTCCCCGAGAAGTGGCGTCGCCTGACTTTTCCATGATGTTTTGTAGTTAACGTTGCCTTTTTTTACGGGGAGATCAAGAGGTTTCTTCGGTGGAGAATCTTAAGAGGATCGGACTTTTTTAATTATTTAAATTTCGAAACCATGATGAAGACAATTTTCTTTATCATCGCTGGTATCCGAAACTGGACTGCTATAGCTTTTGTATGCAAGCGCTTAACAACTGAACCACGCCATAAAAGTGTTGGCCAATTCTTAGACACTGGCCGTACCCTGACCCAGTTACCATATTGACCTATTACAGTTTTATAAGTTACAGCACATGTGTAGTGTGCTGCGTTATTTTATTGTAAACCCAGCTTAGGTACTATACCGATGTTGTCAAACTCTATCAATAAAATGTTCAATGATTCCCATCTTACCACACATCATAAACGAAACAGTCAATCGTTGGAAATGTCATGATGCTTAGTTGAACATATGGGTTCTGTATTCGCTCTGTTATACTGATGGATATGATAGTTGTTAAAGAAACAACTGGAAACTTCTAAAGTATTATTAAATCCTATTCGAGGATCAAATTATTTGTACAAAATCTTTTAATATTTTCTTATTGACTTTACCAGACGTGCTTAGTAATGAGAAACTACCAGTTTAAAAATCACTAAATAACATACCCAAAGAATGTGTTAGTCGGTGATCAAGGAGCAAGAATATCACTCTAGAGTCAGTTGGTTTAATCTTACATCATACTCTGAAAAGAAAAATATAGACAAGATCCATTTAGTTAAACTTTAGCAAGCCTCACTTGGCGATCAACATCTGCAAAAGAGTTGTTACATCTTTCGATTGTGATATATTAAAATTTGATAGATAAGAAACCCGTCTACCAACAAAGGGGTCTTGGTTTCAATTCCATGACAGAACGTCTAACAATTTCCAACAGCGACATAACCTCATACACTACCTAGCTACTGATTGTGAGTAGCTTCTCTAACTAATGCATCTGTTTTTCAAAACCGGTGTTTGACTTTCAATAAGTTTAAAAATGGAACTCTTAATGAGAGTCTAATTATTAAAGGCTTAATTAGACGAGACCTAAAATAATGCCGTAACCGTAACCATAGCCGAAATAATCAAAATTCAATTGGTTGGTTACCCCATTATGGTATGTCACCATTAATGGAAACCATGTTGCCCATGGTTGGTTGCGTTGCAGCAATGGCGTTACGTTAAGTCACGTCTAACTTGAGGTTAAAACGAAGAAAAATTTGCAATAAAATATTCAGTGATCTCAGATTGCTCACTATAATCCGTTTCAAATCTCGAGGATCTATATTTGAATTATCTGTTAAAACTTACAGGCCAGAGCCTGTAAAATACTTCAAACGTTACTGGTTGACGAAAAGTATATTTAATTTCATTTTTTATAATCAATGGAAATAACACGTTGCTGACTGCGCATTTTTAAAAAAACTGTTAAAAAACTATATCTTATGTGAACCACCGGCGGAACAAGCTGCGATATAAACCATTAGCGTGTGAGCTATCGTACTACCGCCGACTGATAAAATATTCGCATGTGAGCCACTGGCGGCACCGGCTTTCATCAACGTCTTATTATGTACATACTCGTAAGTTAGTTGAAGTAAATACTAGTATTACCTAAGAGCCGTTATTCTAATTGTGTAATACATCCTTTTCTGTTGCTTATAATATACTGCATAGTCTCTATGGAACCAATCTGTACTATCGATAAAGTCTAAACTAATTAGGTTATCAAAGTGTATTACTAAAATTTCTGTTTCAATGACTTTGCTCGAAATAATCATCTAGTTTTGCATAGAGATTACCCTGATGTATACTCGTACTTTGCTTTCAAAGAAAATGTCATTATCTGTTCTATGAATAAAGAATATCATAAAGGTTTATAATAATATCTAGAGCATGCATGTCATCTTAAAAAGCAGTGCGATAATCGTGGATCGTTATCGTGATAACACCTTCCTTAAATAGGAACAAAGCCCGCTTAAATATCTTGGTTAAAAGTGTTTGTTAGATTGTTTTTTGTGTTGTCTCTTTAGACCGCCTATGTTTGAAATCACTCGACTCTATCACGTCTGATGTAGATACTATGCAGACTTCAATCAATTATGATTTTCAATCCATATATCGAGTGATTTTTTAAGACCTTTCGGATTTCACTTAAAAAAAACATACAACCTAGAGAAATGTATGAATTTTTTATTTGAGTTTATAGAACGATCTCTATAACTCAATGTTTAAAAATGATTTCATGTAAATGTTGACCGCGGCTACGCCTCGAATGGTTCATATGCTGCGTCCAATTTTGGCATACTCTCTCCAACATATCGGCCGGTATCTCACGAATAAGTTCTTAAATATTGGTTTCAACCATTGCGAGCTTATTCATACAGACATGAGCCTTAACATAGCACCACAAAAAATATATACGACCAATTAACTGCCCCTCAATTGGGCCATTGTTTCGCGTGCTATGTCACATGTGGCACCATCTTGTTGAAACTACATATCAGACAAGTCCAGCTTTTCCATTTTAAGCAAAAAAAGTTGTAATCATCGCACGGTTGCGCTCGACATTCACAGTAACGTTCCTGCCTTCGTCGTTTTTGAAAAAGTACGTTCTAATGATGCCACCGGCTCATAATCCGCACCAAATAGTACATTTTTCGGGATGTATTAGCAATTCTTGCAATGCTTCTGGTTGCTCTTCACACGAAATACAGCTATTTTGCTTGTTCACGTATCCATTCAACCAGAAAGCAATTCGTCGCTGGACACAATTTCACAATTCTTAACCGAGCATGAATTTTGATAATAAAATCGAAAAATCAATCAGGGCTAAATTATAGACCAAACTGAACATGTTTGACAGTAACATGTTACACTAAAACAGCTGAGGCGTCAAGAACAGTGTTTCCAAAAAGAAAATTGCTAAGAAATCATCCGATACATACATATATGTGGATTTTCGGGCAATGCCGGATGGGTAAAGCTTATCTATCATAATTTATCATCATTTGTGCTAAGTATCGAAATATGAGTGAAGGCTTTGCATAAAACCAAAGCTCCCTAAACGAGATAAACGATTAATAAAACCATCAAGGGTTAAGATAAGTATAAAATAAAAATTACTTCGAAATATAAGAATAATGGCTAAGGTTTTGGACTTTTTTCAATTTCCGCAATTATTAATTATTTTTTGAAAATAAGCTGAAAGTCGGTACGATGACTGGCCAAGATCCACAAAAATATATAAGTTCCACACATCTCAGCACTATTACAACTGCTTTAACATCAATTAACAACTTTGCATACCTTTTTCAACTTCTAACACGCGTAGCTGATATAACGAAATTCTCGCTAAGTAAATACTCCAAAATTATGTCGCAGTTTAGCGACAGCTGCCTGCAATATCCGCACTCAAAATGTGCAGTAAATGACAAACAAATATAGAAACAAAAGTGGTTTTAACCAAATTCGTTAAAATTGTTGCATAAATTTTTGTTGTTGTTTTGGACTCTTCGTAGCAAATTGTGAATAAAACAAAACAAAAAAAGTAAAATAATTGAAACCAAAATGGACCACAATGAATGAACGGATCTTAAAACGTTTTCTAGTTTTTTTTTGTCAATTCGTAGCTCTACTGAGATTTTGATGTCTCTGTATATTGTTGACTTAACCGGCAACAACAACGACAACAACAACGACGACGACGACAACAACAACAACAACAACAACAACAACAACAACAATAGAGAACCATAAATATAAAACCAAAGAATTTATGTTTTAGTCACTTTTTCTGTACAGTTTTTAGCCAAGTTAAAGGCCTTTAAGTGGCTATTTGTTGCTTTAGCCACTGTCAATGTTGCTGTTGTTGCTTTTTAGCTTTTGGCTGAAAACGGAAAATTAATTTTATTTTTCCTGTAACTTCTTGTTGTTGTTTTTGTTTTTTATGTTAATTTTATTTTTATGTATTTTACGCTTTAAAGTTGATTTTTTTTTCTTTCGATTTTGATCTGTAGCACTGCCACACATCTGGGTCATGATCAATGTTAAGCAAAAAAAAAAAAAAAAAAAAAAAACCGAATAAATAAATTATAAAAACAAAAGAATATCACTCTGTGTTCATTATTTTATTGTTTAAAGGCTTTTGAAAAAAGAAAAGAAATTAAAAAAAAAATTTACGATCGTGACTCAAATGACTGATAATTTTTTGTTGTTTTTTTTGCAAAAATCTTTGCCTGGTCATTCGCAAGATTTAGTTGCACAACTTCCAGATTTGCTTTGTTATTTAAAAGGGAATTGAAAACCTTAACTTTTTAATAAATATATCGGATTTTTTATTAAAATTTGTAGAAAAAAGAATATTCAGAGAAACTGGGTTCCTTTATGACAATGAACAACAATTTTAATCAATTTTCAGTTTCATTCCATTTCACAATTTATTTTTCGTCTCAATTAAAAATCTATTGCATTTAAGAAATGACAACAAACACTATCAACTACAATAGTAAGATAACAACAACAACTACAAAATACTATATATATATATATGGACTTTAATTATAATTTGAATAAAAAAGTTTATGCACGAGTGCAGTTTAGATTTCTTTAATTTTTTTTTTTAAGGGATACCCTACATTCTTACAAAGCTTTACTTTTTTTTTCCTGCAAAGTTGTTGCTATAAACTGTTCCTAATAATTTTCTAAAATAGAAACGCTCTTATTTAATGCGACTTTGTCTGGCAGTATATATTCTTTTTATTTTAAACTTGTTATTCGATTTAGACTGTTTTTTTTAATCGAATATTAAAGCGCCCGTAAGATTTGCTTTTTTTATATTATTCTAATTTATACGAAGGTTGTATTAAAAGTAAAGATCAAATATTTAAATACTCTTACAACTTTTCATAGTTCTCTCTATGCTTAGGTTTTTTGCTTCTGAAGTTTCTTAAACAGGAAAATTCATTTAAACAAACAAGTGATGGCATGTGACTAAATCTGGTGGGACAAAAAATACCTGGGAAATGATATTATTTTTCTGACAGGCGCTATCGAGTACAACAGCAATTTATTTTCGAAATTTTCTTAATATTTTCAAAATCTTGAGTAACACTTATAAGCTAATATTTTAGTTCAACGTTAACCGGTTTTTTAGCCTTGACTCAAGATTTTGGATACAAACATCCTCGCTAACTTTTCACGCTTGTCGAATTCGAAGAGTTGTTTTAAAATTAATTCTTAATTCTCACTGTACAATAGTGCATATAAGCATTGTATTACACCCTGTATTTAATGTGTTCTATTTTCAAGTGCGCAAATGCAGTTGAGCTAGAGTTATTCGATTATCGTGCTTATAGTCCATGGTCCATGTACATACAGAGGGGCACTCTTAACTCTGTACGAGTGCTAATGCCATCGAAATCTCCACTAACAGAAAAGTCCAGGACAGGTGTAGTAGACGTTCTTTGTTTTTAGATAGAGGGTCACCTAAATTTATGCAGTATTTGTTGCATAACTACTAGGTTTTGTTCTCCACCCCATTATTGGACATAAACTCTAGTACACAGGGCTCGCATGACAATGGTACCAGAATTTGGTACGTAATCTGTCCTCGAGGCTACTTTTTAATTCGGGTATCAGGCTACCCAAATGTAGTTTAGCTCATTTTACTACGGTAGCTTAAACCTAAGGTGTCATAGGTTACTAATGGATTTGGAAATTATCAGATGCTTGGAACACTGGAATCAGTTCGCAAATTAGGCTAGACTTGAAAATCCTAAGGAATTTTTTTACTGGTAATTGTGGACTGAGAGCGCGTCTGAAGAGGATGGCGATCATGGATGTGAATGTTTGTAGAATGCGATGACAAGCGTCGTAAGCGGCTAAACATATATGATGTGAATGTGAAAGAAAGCTGCAAGAAGAAACGGAAGAAAGTTCCTGAAACGACTGGCAACGGCCGTAGAAGAAGTAGTTGTCCAGAATAATATGAGAATACTACAGCCGACGATTAACTGTCTTACTAATCGAAAGTGCAATAGCAACCGAGCTGTTGTTGATCGAAATTAAACACTAATAACGAACAATGATGCACAAACCCAGAGACGGAGAGAACATTCCCATAAAATTAATAACGTCACATATACTACTGAGGACAGCACTACCGAAAACAGTCTAAGAATACCATGCAACCTTCCCAATCTGAGTGAAATAAAAGAGGCGATTGGTGAATTGAAAAATAATAAGGCGGCAGGCGAAGATGCACTACTAGCGGAAATTTTACGGGTTGAAATCCAAACAACAGTTGAACTTCTACGGCCTTACCGTAGAAGATCGTAATAATTGGAGAAGAATCACTCTACTTAACACCACATATAAGATACTTACAGTCATAGTACAGGGGAGGCTTCAGAGTAAAATAGACACATATTGCGAGACGATCAAGCAAGCCTCAGACCGAATAGAAGCTGCGAAGATCAGACCAACACTTTACACAGTCTTTAGAATTGCGTACACTCCTGTATCTAGTGTTTGTCGATCTCAAGAAAGCGTTTGATGCCATCAGACAAACTGCAATATGGAAAGCATTAAGAACAAAGGGAGTTCCCCAAAAAATAATTTGAATAATCAGAGCGATATATGAGTATGCAAAACTTTCAGTTATTCAGAACGGGAACATCAGCCAACCATTCCACACCAATGCTGGAGTTAAATAAGGATGCCCGCTATCACCTCAGCTATTCACCATCAGCTAACATGATCATGCTGATGACATGAGCAAAGTCTGTTCAAAAAGAAGTGGGATAACATGGAGTCACTCATGCCAATTCGAAGACTTGGACTATGCATATCACATTTGTCTACTCTTGCATAAGATTTCTAATATGCAGTCGAAACTGGAGGACTTAGAAAGATTCGCTCGTAATGCTGGACCTGAGATAAGTATCAAGAAAACCTAGGTCATGAAAATGAGCAATACGAGCATGGAAAATATCATGCTGGAGGGTCAACCAGTCGAGTATGTAGATAGCTTCTGCTATCTCTGAAGTACAATGACTACAAACGGATAACAGGCTCAATAAAGCTAGAGCGGCATTTGGACGACTGCAGTCACTACGGAGAAGCTCCCATATATCCAGAGGGATAGAATATTCAACTCATCTGTTAAATCAGTACTGCTTTATGGCAATGAAACCTGGCCTGTATCGAATAACACCACACAAAAGCTCCAGATATTCATTAACAAGTGCCTCAGAATCATATGCAGAATATTCTGGCCTAACACCATAAGAAACACAGAACAGTGGAGCATAACTAATGAGGACAAGAAAATGGGGAAGAAGTCCAGATATGTCACTCGAGGGGAATCCTCAAGATTAAAAATTGTGGTCGACCAAAAAATACCTGGAGATGTACAATTATGCAAGAACTGAGACAAAACAATCTAACATGGGAGAAAGCAAAGTCAACAGCAGTAAGCTGTGTTAGATAGAGATGCTTTGTGGAAGCCAGAGTGAGGGGTAGAAATAGTGTCCCATTGGAACTGCTGATGTTCAATAAGAATGCAGCAGATCTGATAACCCAACTGCAAACCGGAAAGGGCACAATAGATTCTGTGGTTTGCACTAATAGTCAATCCGAGTTAAAGGGTGCATGTTGATGAGTATGTTATGCATATGAATATGACTAGAGCATGACAATATTGATCTATTTAAGTTGTGGTTCTAAGAAGATAGGGCTGCTCGCAATATCAACAATGCGAGACTGGATATGGTGAAGCAGATTAGCAAAAATTAAACAGATCCTTTGACGATGATGCCGCTGTGGTATGGTAGGTAAGACACCCGCCTACCAACAAAGAGGTCCTCGGTTCAATACTAGACCAGACCATCAGATAATTTTCAACAGCGGTACCACCACTGCTAGCCACTGGTTATTGGTATTTACGCTATGAAAAACTTCTCTAACTAATGCATATGCCGTTCGGAGCCGCCATTAAATTGTAGGTCCCTTTCATCGAGTCTAAAGATAGAATCGGGTGCAACTCATTGATTGAGAGAAGTCCACTTGTCCCTCTTGGGATGTCGCGATGTTGCGCGAATTATGTATGTATGTATGTAAACAGATCCTTTAACTGTAGCTTTCGTTTTTCCTAGTCAACCTATCTGCCTATCACGTCATCCAATTCTGATTGCTCTGTTTTTTTTTAACACAACAAAACAAGCATCTCAAACACTTACCCGGCAACCCTCCTAGGCATCTAACAAAAACTTATATGTAAAAAAAAAGCTTGGCCTTGATATTTACAAAAAATATAGAAAAATCAAATCAAAATACAAAAAAAATAATAAATTCATAAAAAAATACAACAACAACAACAACACCAAAAAAAGTAGTTGTCGTTGTTGGCAGTAAGCAATTTATTTCGTTCGAATTGCAATTCAAATTGAGACAAAAAATTGAAAAATAATTAAAAAAAAGAAACTATTCTTACAAACAAACACTTACACATACATACTAACTCATACACGCTTAAAAATTTTAAATCGAAATGTGTGTGAGAGTGTAATACGTATGTGCATATTCCAATAGAACTTACAGGTTTTGACGGACTCACTTACTGCATATTGTTTGTCAATAAGCGAATTCGTGCTGTGTAAGTAAGGGGGTAGTCAGATACGTTTATAACTGTAACTCAGGAAGAATTTCTATGCAAAGAGTGCGTCGTTTCATATTTTGTTGAACGTTTTTTTTTTTTTTTTTTCTTTGTTTTAATTGGATTTCATTTGAATTTTTGTTTATTTTTTAAATTTTTGTTTTAATTTAATCTATTTTTTCAGCTGTTTTTTTCCATTTTTCTGCTATGGTTTCTGAATATCATATTAATTTTTTTATTATTATTTTTGTTGATTTTTATTTGTCGCCATTATTTTCGTCCAATTGTCTTGCACTCAATACGTAATTGAATTCGCTTAGTTTCTGTTTTTTTTATTTTTAAGTTGTAGTTATTGTTGAAATTTTTTCTTTATTTTGAAAACTTTTTAAAACTTAAACAAAAATAAATTTTCATTGTAAATGTTTAATTTGTATTTATTGATGTTGAGTAAACAATGTTTTTTTTATTTACTTGCTATGTGTAGTGTTTTGATAAAACAGCCTTTTACTTCTTATTATTTAGCCCCTTTAGAAATTAGTAATAAAGGTTTTATAACTGTTTTTATTTAATAAATAAGATTTGAATATTACTTTTAAAATCTATTTGTCATTTTTCATTTTCTGTTATGCTACGTACTTAGCACATATGTTTTGTTGTTTTCTTCAGCATTTATTTTGCAATCTATTTTACAATAATAAGCAAATATACTAAAACTAAAATACAAAGTAATAGAATGTAACACAAGTTTTGGCTTAAATTTATTTTATCAACAAGTTATAAGTCCAATTGTAGAGTTAATAATTAACTGGTCGAAGGCAGGTCTAGTACATGATATCTTTTAAGCCTATTAACTTCATCACCAGGGCAAGTTAAAAATGGCATGAAATTTTTAAGAAATGTAAGGAAAATGGCACCCAAAAATGTTGATAATGGCACAAAAAAGGCATAAAATAAAACTGTAAGTTTTGGATTATGTAAAGGGTCCACCAAATATATATATTTTTTTGAAAATGCTATAAAAAAAAACTACTGAATATTTTCTCAAATTTCTTTTTTTATTTGAAAAATGGAAAATAATTTCATTCAAATGGCTATGTCGGCTGGCCATGCAGTAGCCTACACCATCGGTCCAATTTTTAAGCACATTATCGATTGTGTGCAGCTGTATTTCACCAATAGCTTCACGAATATTGTCATTTAAAGCGTCAATTATCTCTGGCTTGTGGCGTAACACTTATTTTTGACGGCACCCCACAAATAATAGTCCAACGGTATCAAATCGCAGCTACGAGGTGGCAAAACGACATCAGCTCTGCGGATGATATTGCGATCTTCGAAAACAGGACGCAAAACATCGAGTGTAACTACGGCTGTGTGGCACGTAGCGCCGTCCTGTTGAAACCAAATGTTGCTAATATCCTCCTCTTCAATTTTTTGAACAAAAATTCGTTCAACGATCGCCGTTGACTGTAACGGCCACTCTTTGCTCATTTTCGAAGAAAAATGGCCCAATTATGCCTCTGGACCCAAATCCGCGTTAACCAGTGACTCTCCTTGGGTGTATCGGCTTTTCAATGTATGCGTGCGGGTTTTCTGTGCCCCAAATTCTACAATTTTGCTTGTTTACATACCCGCCAAGATCAAAATGAGCTTCATCTGAAATGATGATTTTTTTTTTTTTTTCAAAATCTGCATCTTCTGTAAGTCGATCGCAGGCCCACTTAGCGAAGCGTTGTTAGATGGCGGACCCTTTACAATTTTATTTTATTAAATTTTAATTGCATAAAACAATCAAGTATTTTTTATATTTTCAAAGTGAAATGGTCGTCTATTGTCATATAAAACAGGGGAATACATTGAAAAAACTCGTTCGACTTCGGTGCATTTAATTCATTTAAGGACAAATTTTCAATATTTAAATCCGATTCATGTTTAAAGCAATAAATATTTTTCTTATTTTAGATGATGATTGCAACCCCGTATTTCTTGTGATAATTCCATCGAATTTAATACTGTTTCTCACATTATCAATAAAATCTAAACTTTCGTTCGTTGAATTTGCATCTACAAAACGTAAGCGAATGAAATCTGCTAATCTACATATGTAATCCATGAGCCAAAAACGTAACATGTAACATCGAACTACAGCAACCATATATGGTGCTGCCTCAGTTAACACCACCAATATGCTGTCATATTTGATACCTATTTGAAACAATGGTTTTAATAAATCAATTAAAATAATTTGCAAAACGAAAGTCAGTTACCATTTGGCCACAATATTTGTAAAGAATATGTGAAAAAAGCGGTCACAGGACTTGCATTAGCTCTTTTAATGTGAGCAGGATTTAAAAGATAAAAAAATTACTTTTTCTTCTACTTCTAACGAACCAAATACAGAATTGGTAACCATTCGCTTTTCGCAGTCGGTGATTTTCTTCCAATAATACCCAGATGACTTTATTTTCCGCTTTTCTTTTTTTTGTAGTTCCCTAACATAATATTTATATCGTTGTCACATATTCCGACCATACTAAAGACTCACTAGGTAAAGGCTTCTTAATGTATTTTTCAAGAAAAAAAAAAAAAAAAACAAAAAAATTGCTGCTAAAAAGGCGTTGCACAAGTCTAAAAAATATGGATGAAATCTGCTGACAAATTCTTTAATGGAGACTGTACGAGAGAGGATTCATGTTTTTCCATTTGCTTTTTACGCTTCAACGTATTGAAATGTTATTCGACATTACGAGTATATCTACAATTTAGGCTTCTTAAGCGTACAGTCGCATAATATGCAATACAGTACTTACTCGTATGAGTCTGCTTTTAAAATTTTGGTATACTTTTTTACCATTGAAATCTTTTACCGTCTCCTTAGTAATTTTTAATCAAATTTAAAGCAAAGAACAAATATAATTTGATTTACTATTGTACTCATATGCTCCCAAAAGGAGTAACGGGGGAAAAAATAAATTCTTTTTAATATTTATGTTTGTTATTTTTTATACTTCTTTTTACTGTCATTTCTTTTTCAATTTACAATTTAATGTAAATTTTTTTATTTAAATTCTATTCTTTGTATTGTAATTTGTTTATATTTAACTTGTTGTACAACTTCGATACTCCTGCCCTGTAATTATAAGACTCTGTCTTGTTGAGCAGTGTTTCGATAAATAAATAAATAAATAAACGCAGTGCAAGTAAAATTTAAAAATGCTGTTTCTAAGGTTATTTTTGCCTCTTCTGGTGTGTCACAAAGTAGTCATTTGGGTCTTGTATTGTTTAGGCTATTTATCAACGACTTACCATCTTTAATTTGCAGTTCAATTGTTCTTATGTATGCGATTGAAGTTCAACTTTTTAGCTTTTTTATTAATATTAATATGGGTAATGTAGATATTGAGGAATCAGATGCTCTTGGTGTTCTGGGCATGAAAATTCACTGTGACGTTCGTTGGAACGAGCACATATTTCGAGTGTCGAAAGAAGCATTCAAGTGCCTCGGCTTCTTAAGACGGTGTAAGAATTACTTCACTCCATCTGATCTCCTTAATATTTACAAGACCTATATCCGAACCAAATTGGAATACAACTCTTATGTATGGGCCGGTGCGACAAAGTCTATTTTGGAGCTTCTCGACCGCGTACATGAGAGAGTAAAGATGCTCATCAATGACGGTAGGGTAGCCAAATCCATCGATTCATTAGAGCATCGTCGCAATATGGCGCATGTTTCATTGTTCTATTAATTCCTAAAAATCATGTATTTTTACGTAGTACTCGTATTTCTCGTAGAGCGCATCCGTTTGTAGTTGATTGTCCAGTGAATCGCACAACGCATTATAGGGAGAATTCGTTCCTTGGTCGCACTGTTCGTTTGTGGAACAATCTTCCTGCGAACTGAAGACATGAGTAAATTCAAATCGAACGTCCATAAACACTACTCCGTCTGTCCTCCTTCCCACAACCTATTTTCCTAGTACCGGCATAATGCACTGCAGGAGTAGGGGCTAACCCCTGAGTGTTGGTCTAAAAAAGAAAATAATAAAAAAATAAATTAAATACTGTCGATAATAATAAAACAACAATAAAAAAGGGATAAAATCAAAAAATCGATTTACAAATTTCATTCGTTAAATTAGATGTTCCCTTCAACAGTATTTCCTAAAGCTATACAGTGTAAAAATTTAAAATAAAAAATTATAAAAAAAAATAAATAAAATGTAAAAAAAATAAACTGTACACTCGTATGTGTCTGCAATATTTTTTAGAAGCAGTAGCTGCAACAAAAGACAAGCAACATCAAATCACCGTCCATCATAATCAATGTCAGTGGCAATGCCCAGCTGTGGCTGCCTGTGAATGGACATAAAAAACAAAATTTAAAGAAAAAAAAAAATAAAAAATAGAATTATTTTCTTTACGTACAAACAATATTCTAACAAAAATTGTATTTTACCAACATATGGACACACACACACACACACACGCATAGAAATTTAAACATGAGCGCAACCAACACGCCCTCCATGTGTTACATCAACTTCAAATAAAGCAGTAGCAGGAGCTACAGATTGGATAGAGTTGATGCAAGAGTAACAGTCTTTAAGATTTACAAGAGAAGACAGCTTCAGGCAGTGATGGCTGGCTATTGTACTGGCAGTAGCAAAATGTGGCGGCATTTTCAAGGTGCTTCACTCACTTATCATCATCTCATGCAATGTTAGTTGTTGCAATAACAACAGCAACAACAACAAATAAAATATAAATCCAAATCTTTTGGTCTGCTTCTAAGACGGCCACCAACCGAAAAAAAAGAGAAAAAAGAAAACGAAACCGACGAAAAATTATTAACAAAAAAGTTACAACAAAAATTGCAGCAACAACAACCACAACAAAAATGTGGTTGAACAGCTTCCAGTCTTCATCAAAGCATGTCGTCACTTCACAGACACACACACTTTTCCACTCATACCAACATTTTCCATCATTTAAGCCAGCACTTGCAACAATTGCTGTTTGGTTGGCAATGAAAATGTTAAAAACTATAGCAACAACAAAAAATGTAAAGAAAGCCTTCAGGAAAGTGTCTGCTTCATCGATGAAAGATCGATAGATTCTAGCTGGTAGCATAGGACTGAGATTATAATGGCCACCAAAAAACTTTAATTTTCTTTTCCCCTTCCACATGGAATTTTTTGCAATTTTTTTTTTCTTTTTTTTGTGTGTAAAGTTTGATAATCAGACTCCAGCTACACATCAGCTAGTCAGCCTTGGTCTAGAATATTTGCCAATTTAAAATTTTAAACAACAACAGCACACCACTGAAGAAAAAACCTGATTTTTTTTAATTTAGTCTTTTCGTCTAAAAAAAAAAATTGATCACTCAAAAGGAACCTTTAATTTTCATCAAAAAAGTGAAAAAAACACACACTTCACATCTGCAGTGCTGGGGGTTTATTTTCTTTTAATTTTTGTTTTCTTGCCCACACCACTCTCTCTGGTGATGACCATGATGTTGACTTACAACAGTAGAGGATCGTATATACTATTTTGCTTTATCTTTATTAGAATCTAAACATTTTGTTTTTTAGCAACTTTTTTCTTTGTTATTTTTTTTCGTGTATTGTCATGATTTTAGTTACAAATAGGGTGACCATAACTCCAAAGAAAAGTTTTCTTGAATTGAAACACATTTTTTGCTACCTTCTATACAAAAATAAATGTGTTCTAAACGGCTGAACCGAATTTGTTGAAATTTTTACAGGCTGTATGAATTTCGAAAGTTTAAACAGGGCATGGGCACCAAATAAATATTTATTTGTATATATCTTCAAAATAGGAACAGTAAAAGACTCTAAATTTGGTCCAAATTGGTCAATATTTAATACAAATGATCATTCATAAAGTTGGCGGAGGTAAACAAGTGAGAGTGGTACCTCTCCTACAAAGTAAATATTGATTTTAGTTTAACTTGAGAACGATTAAAGATAGAAATTCAGAATTTGACCCGATTGACCTCATAGCTAATATATATCTGTATTCAAAAATGGGCGGAATTGAACAAGTGGGCATGGTACCTCCCAAACAAACTATATAGAAAACTAAACTGGACAGCTAAACAGCAGATTCTACACTGTCTTTCTAGAAGGGACTATAGGCTATCCTAAATATTTGAATATGAACCGAAGGGGAATAAAATGAGAAAATTGCTTAAAAATTAAAACTAGATAATATAGGGGTAACGAAGCATGCCTGGTTTCAGCTAGTGCTTAATAAATATGTTTAGTTCGCGCTAATGTTTTTAACTCATTCGTATCACATTTACTTACATCGATTGGCTCAGAATAATTCAATGAAATCTATAGAACTGACCACTAACAATGTAAAATTAGTACTCTAGTTTTCAAAACTAATAGATAAAATTTATAATTGAACCTTAATTGCATGTAACAGATCCTTGTAAAAGCTTAACTTGATTGGACCACATATAATTATTATCTTATACTACGTTGTAATTGATATTGCTCCAACCAATTTTATTTTGTAACGAAAGGTGAAGTAAAAACCAAGGTTTTATATCTATGCGGTTATGTAGGTCCATTGTTTCGCGAGTTATTGACGTTAAAGTTAATCCCTTTCTAATAAAATATAAAAATAAGTTGTCCTATGTTCGTCATTTTATAATTCGAGAACAACTAAATCGATTTATAAGCCAATACATACGTATTTTTGCAACTGGGTGGTGCCACGCCCACATAAAATTTTTGTTTGTATGTCTATATCTTTAAACGGTAGAAGTGAGAGTTTATAAATTTGGCTCAAATAACTTTGTGGTCAATACCAGTCATCAGTCAAAGAGTAGGCGAAATTTAATAAGTAGTTGTGATACCTCCCATTCAAAGTAAGTATTGATTTTAGTTGATCTAGAGAACGGTAATAGTGAAAGTTACTAAATTTGGTCCGAATAACTTTGTAGCCAATATAAATCATAACTCAAAAAATGGGCGGAATTGGATAAATGAAAGTGGCATCTTTTATACAAAGTAAATATTGATTTTTGTATATCTTTGGAACGGTAGTAGTGTAAGGTTCGGAGTTTGTTCTAAATTATTTCTTGGTCAATAAACATTATCAGTTGAAATATGGGCAAAGTTGAATAAGTAAATATTGATTTTTGCATATCTAGATAACGCTTAGAATGGCAGTTTCTGAATTTGGTCTAAATGCCTTGGTACTCAATACAAATCATTAGTTTTAATGCATTATTCCTTTAAATTTTTCTTATGAGGAATACATTTTATAGATATAGAACTCGAAGGTTCCCATAAAGGATTACTATGTGTTGGTTTGTATGTATGTTTGTTTGTTTGTTGTGTTTACAGACAGCTAAACGGCTGAACGGGTTTCCTTGAAATTTTTACAGTATCCCTCTGTATGTATGGAAGCAACTATGGGCTATAGAAGTTTCAAAATTCCAAGTGGGCGGTGCCACGTCAATACAAAGTAAATACTTGTTTGTCTATATCTACAAAACGATAACAGTAACAGTCTCTAAACTTGGTCGAAATAGCTCAATAGTCAATACAAATGATTAGTTAAAAAGTGGGCGGAAGTGGACAAGTGTTAGCTGTACCTTCCATACAAAATAAATATAGATTTTAGTATATCTTGAGAACGGGTTAAGATAAAAATGCAGAATTCTGTCTGATTGACTTTATACTCAATACAAATCTTGAGCCATAAACTAGGAGGAATTGGAAAGGTGGGCGTGGTATCTCACATAAAAACTTAATATTGGTTTGATTATATCTTGAGATCGATTGTAGCAAAAGCTTCAGTATTTAATCCAAGTAGTTTAATAGTCAATACAAATTATCAGTCAAAAAGAAGGTGGAATTAGACAAGTGGGCGTGGTAGCTCCCATAGAAAGTAAATATAGATTTTAGTATATTTTGAGAATGGTTACAGTAAAAGTTTTTAAATATGGTTAAGACAACGTCGTGATTAATGAAGCATATGTGTTAACTTACTCAACTTCCACCAGTTCTTAAAAAATCAAGTATCATTGTATTCGTAACTAAGAGTACTTCGTACTTGAATTCATAAATAGTACGGTTCCTATATAAAATAGCGTTTAAAAACATCTCTAAATTTGAACAATTTGGAAAAAATTTAATGAATAATCTGTTTGCTTTAGAAATACACACAGTTTCTTCAAGGCTACTCAAACGAAATAAATATCACTGTCTGTTCGAAAAGACCGAAAAATAAACTTAAAATCGGGTAATATACAGCTAAATTATTAGCTTATAAGTACATGAAGGTCTGGAAAACTGGTTTTTACCCATAACTCCAGCTTTTGGAGGCTGTTCTGCACTGTGTAGTAAAAGAACATATTGGTTTTAACTCTCGAATTAATGAATTTTTAGACACAAATTAAATTTTTTACAAATTTCGATACAAATTTATTTTGAAAAATTGTTAATTTGAGAGTAGAAACCTATATATTTCTATAATATATTGGTCACTATTTTTTCGTTAAATATTTGACAAATGTGACCGTGGCTTTATAAGCTTTTATACTAAAAAAAAAACAAAACTTTTTCAAATTATTTTTTAATTTTTTCTTTTCTCTTTTTAGATTTAAAAATCTCTACAATAGTTTCGAATATAATAGGTAAGTATTTGGACGCTTTAAAAATTTCTATACAAGCAATAGAGGTCCTCTTGGTTAATATTAATTAAGCAACACTCGTTCAGTTCACCTTTCAATTGATAAGGTTTAACAGCTAAGTTCTGATAAGCAGTTGCAATTCTTGAAAAATAACTTTTCATGGTTTTTGTTAAAAAAAAATACCGAAATTTTCAAAAATGTTAAAAACGTTTTATAAAACTTTAAAATCATTCCATAAGCCAATGGTCACTCTTTCTAATAATGTGTGTACCAAATATTGTGGTTTTATCTACTAAACATACAATTACTGTACAATGTTGCACTAGATGAGGCATATTGCTACAGTACGATACTCATGCATATACTCATGGCAGTTCTCTGTACTGAGGCATGTGGCATGTTACATGTTTTAGATTGCAACAAGCAGAGAGGGTGTAACAAATTGCCTATTAGTTATTTAGTTTGTTTCGATTCAATTGCAGTTCTTCTTGATATTCTCTAGTCTATCATGTTGAAATAGAGTTGAATATGTTTGGCTGACCGTGTGGTTGGGGATCTTTTAAATATTTTATTAGTAATTACAACAAATAACTACAACAGCAATAGCTACTTGTTATTATTTTTAAAAATATTTTATATTTTTTCATCATCACATCTTGGTTTCATTTGAGTGTTTCTTTTCTTGTTCGTTATATTTTCTTGTATTTCTTTTTGTTGTTTTTGTATTTTTTGCATTTTTTTGCATTTTTTTGCATTTATGCTACTGGCATATTTTCATACACAATGGAATACAATAAAGTACAAGAACGAGTAAGACAAAAAAACGACATGATTTTAATTAAAAAATTTATTCGATAAAATAGATTCTTATAAATTGGTTTTTGTTTTTCTTATTTCTTCTATTCTTTTTTTCTCTGATGTTGTTGTTGCTTTAGTTACTATTCTAACTGAATGTGTTTTGATATATTAGTTCAATCAGAATTCTATATAAAATTATTCTCCGTTTTTTATTTATATTTTTTTTCTATTAAATATCAAATGAAAATTAAAAGTCAGCGACTACGCTATTGTCCAACAGATAAAACACTTTTTTATGAACAAAATCAATTTTAATTATATTTTTATTTCATAATAAAACATTTTTTAGATATTTTTCTCTTATTCATGTGTTTTAAATGTAATAATTTTGTTTAATTAATTTGTGTTTGTTTTTATTAAAGTAATAAAATAGGTTTTGAGGCTAAAGAAAGGAATATAAAAAGGATTCTAGAAGTAAGATATCTTCGTAATTATTAAGCTTAGGCCTCTAACCAGTTAGAATTTTTTATACTGCTAAATGAGTAATGAGTTTAGTTTCATAATTACAGTGTTGTGCAAAAGAAAAGCAACAAGCTTCATAAAAATCTATAGTGTCATTTATTTCTGAAATACGGAAAGCGTCAAAAGAAACTGTACAACCTTATTCTCTAACATTAAGTCTTCATTTCAGCCTTTTAAATTACGGTGAACTTAAAAATTTAATATTTTTGAAGACTTTTTTTTAACGCTTTACAAAATCCATAACAAGTTCTTACAACAACTAAAGTTATACTAGAAAAAATAAAAGAATAAGACACTTCTCCAAATTGTGATCCAGATTGCACGTCCGTCTACCATTCGTGGTTTCATCCTCTTTGTCATTTTTTAATACTTGTATCTCTTGCGTCAACTGGCGAACATTCTTTACCGAGATTATTTTAATTATAGACTATCACTGCTGTCACCATTTTTCTTCTCAGAAATTTTGTTCCAGTAAGCACTCTACTCGTCTCTCACATTATTTATTTATTTATTCAATTTAGTCAATAGACTTAACCCTTACAGACAAGTTACAAAATATGTATAATACGATTCAAGCCAGCTCAACCTAATCTTAGAAACACCGAACAAATTCAATTTAGTCAGCAGAAGTCTATGTTTCACTTTATCAAAAGCCTTACTAAAATCCGTATAAATAACATCAGTTGTGTTTTTCTTGAGTAAATGCAGCGTTAAGTAATGATGTTAAGTGCAGAACATTAGTTGTTGTTGAGCAGCCTTTTTTGACCCCATATTGATAAGATGAAATTATCGTTAAAGTGTTATGTGAGAGAAAATTAGCAATTAGTTTTTCAAACATTTTTGGGATAAGTACTTAATTTAGCAATGCATTGGATTTATTACCAGATTTAAAAAGCGGTAGGATATATGAATCCTTCCAAAACTAAGAAAATAGGCATAAAAAAAATAAAGTAAGCGGTGTAACGAATAATTCCATAGATATAGAATGCAACTCGGAACCCCATCAGGACCGGGACTGTACGATACTGTACTTCAGCTTTCTTAAGTGTTTTAAAATGTCACTCTCATTCAAAGTAGGAAAGGATATTATTTAAATAGATGAAAGCGGATATGATTATAAGCAGCAACAGAATAAGTTTTTGTATAAAAATAGGCAAACCTATCACATATGACATCAAAATTACAGGATTCTTTACCATTAAACCACTGGATTTTCTCTTCGAATTAACAAATTCTTAGGACTTAGGGTCTTGTACGAAATTGTTTTTTTTATATTATATTCTAACCGACCAACGGAATACTTGCTATAATCAGTAATCTAGCCAGTCCTTTTATATTTCCTATAATATTTATTCTTGAGTTTTTGTAGTCGGAACAGCTGCTTTGAGTTCAATGGTAGGCCCACTAAAGTATATAAGCATCTTTTGGGAACACAAATTTCAAGAAATTAATGAATTGTATTGTAAAAATGTATGCCAACAAATACTACCCATCAAGTCATTAAATAAATTATAATTAGTTCGCTGAAAACAGAAGACTTTGCTTACAGCAGAAGGCTTCAGTTTTAATTCAGATGGAATAGCAAAACTATTAGTGTACAATCACTCGCATCATTCAAGAAGATCAAACCCAATATTTTCCCGAAATCAATGCAAACAGTATTATTTTGGTATAGAGATAATCCAAAAATATTATTCAGAAACTCATAATGGCAATTTATATTCTTTACTGGAATTAAATACGAGATATCAGATGATTGTCTCCATGATGTTGAGGGTAGATTAAAAAAAGATTGTTTGAATGACAGCCGGTTATCAATCACTACTCCTACGTACTTTAGAGTATCCTTACATGTAATGGTACCGACTTTCATGTACATATGTATTCTTTTATTCATTTATTTGTACACCATATTAGTTACATTTTCGGCTAGTAATTAAAACAGCATCAGTTTTATGCTCTGCTTACATACTACAATAACAACAGTTTTTTTTTTCACTCAATGAGTTCACTTTGATTCAACAATATATATGTTCAAAATCTCTGAATGACACCCTTGTCATGGTAATCGACGTGTGACACCGCATGCATACAAAAACCTCCAAAACAAAAATTTTTATAATGGCTTGGTTAGCAGATGTACCCATCTCAGATTTCTTTCGTATTATCTTTAGCCAAAATAAATGCTCAGTTTAGTGTGCTTTTTTCGGATGTATGATGTATAATCATAGTTTTGAGGCGGTACAATCGCTAACTAGAGAAACTTCCAACCCCATTCAACCCACGCATTTTAATTTTTCGATTATCATATACTAGTGGTTGGCACACGTCGCCCATGTCCCGCTTATGTGTTAGTGCTCATAAAAAAGATTACTTCCCACAATTTAGTACGACCTTAAGGAATTAAAAAAGCATCTTATAAACTATTGAAATTTGTAGTGCGAAGTACTCACACTATTTTTCAAGTCTTTTCCGGTTTCATTTCTTTTCGGGGAAATGAAAAAAATTATTTTTATCGAAGTATAGTATGTCTTTTGTTTCGTTAACGTTTAGCGTTTAAGGTCACTGGTCAATGAACCGATACGCATACGACGAAGAAACGCAAGATTTGCTGAAGACATTTCCGCTGTCCGCAATAGTGTGCAGGAGAAACTGAGGTAGTTGGTTTCGCGTCGGTCACAAGACGTTCGCTCCTCAGGGACTCCAACTTTGCGAAATTTGAGACTTAACTTGGGCCTGCACACGTACAAAATTACAGCTCATGTTACATTGACCATTCCGCATGATCGATTTTATGGCATGCTTGCCTCACGTCAAAGTGATTGGTGATTTGATGTTGTCTTAAGATACAATCTACAACAGCTATCAAAACCAACATAACCTACGGCATCGGTTAAATTCGGATTGAGGGTATAAATGTATTCTTTTATCTTTTATTCTTTTATTCTTTTGTTTATATATTTTTTAATTTGACATATCGCATGTGCAGTACCCAGTGAATACGCGGCATACATTTTCATGAGGCCATGTTCCATACATGATAACATCGTTATACATTTTATTTTATTTAAGTTTAAGATAGGAAAAGCATAATGAGACACCCTTTAGATAACAGTTAACATAAACATTCACAAATTTCGTTTAATTGGAAAAACAAAACGTCACTGCAAATCAAGCTGCCCAGGTAATTTTGGGCACAAAGAAAACCCATTAATATGGAAACCAACTACCGTTTAAGATCCATTATCACATGCATATCAAGATGATCAAAATAATGTGGGTAATGAGTCGATAATAACCATTAAGATGTTGATGATTGACCATAAAACATTTGCAGTAATAGAGAAATTCCTTTTCAAATCGCTGTAGAACTATAGCAAAGTGGTTGTTAAGTTGTCAATAAGGGCCTACGGTAAGCTATTAAGGCAACAAAATGGTTATAATATTAAACACTTTTTTCAATATTCTATAACGATTTCTAAAATTTTACCATTTATTGTTGTAAAAAATTAGTTTTTGGTTTAAAAAAAAAAAAACACCTATACCTCGACTTGCATGATAGATAGGTTTTCGAAATTATTATAGGGAAAATTTATTTGTGTGAAAATTTGTGTATATGGACAAAAAAAAACGTCATAATGTTTCAAAATTTGTTTTACTTTTTAAGGCTTTTTAGGGCACACATTTCTTAAATAATCGGTTAGCTGTCAGGCCATACTAGATGAATGGAGTCCCACTACAGCCAATTAGACCATTTTTTATGTCAAAAGTATAGCAGTACAGTAATTCCTTGACTTTTTTATTGTTACGAAAATACGCAATGCCTAGAGAAAAGATAACCTTAATTAGTACAGTAGTTGTCTCAGCTATAAGCCTCAGTGTGGCATTGATTTGTGTCAAGGCCACCCTGGTAATGCCACACTTAATTTGTGTTATTAATGGTGTTACCGTACCAATTTTGAGTGTTACATTTGAACTTATCGGAAATATGAGTCGAATGTTGCGGTAAGAACAAGAACATTCGGAAGTAATATCAATTGTATATAAAAGTGGTGCTTTATGCATGATTTAGTTCAGTTATCGTGTTGCAGCCATGTTTAGGCGTAAATAAAAGTGTTGTATAGACGAATATTAAGTGCCAGATAAACAAGTTGGAGACTGTATAGTTATAATTGTATACTATAAAATGAGGAAAATACTGTAAAACAACAACAGTGTGGTGTTCATTTTATTTTGACGCAATTACAAAGAACTCAAATGTTTTAAAAAGGATAAGAAGGCTAATTTTTTAAAACCTTAAAAATTATGGATAATTTCGATTTATATATGCATGCAGTATAAACATAAATAATGTAACATTTTAAAACCAAGAAAAAATAGAGATTTCCCGTTCCTTGATAATAAATAGAGGAAATTTCTTTATATCTCAACTCACACGAAAACCAAACAAATCGTGCAAATCGATCGCTTTAAAATTTAATTTTTTTAATTTTTCTACTTGTTTACGCTCATAGTGTTAATGTCCTCTTGTTATTGTCGAGAGGATTTATCTATGTTTTCCTCAAATATGTATCTTGCTGCTGTAATGTTGCTTTGCGCTATTTATATTACTCACTCTGTAAGTAAAAGAGTACGATACGCACGATTGTTTTATCTAAGAGAAAACAGACAAATTTAACAAAAGAATAATTTAATGACGGCCATCACCGAGCTCTCTATGTCATCGATTACCAACTTCTTTTGTCCTGAATTAGATCTACACATACATTGGACTTTCAGCAAAAGCGATTTTGGGGCATTCTAGTCTCATGTGATTTGACTCCGCTACACTTTTATTTGTGGGATTTTCTTAAGTCACAAGTCTATGCGAGTAAATCACAATCCACAACAGTTCTCAAAGCCAACATAACCCACAGCATCGTCAAAATTCATATTGATTTAGGCGCCATAGTAATAAATTATTGGATATTTCACCTGCGCAGCACTCATTGTGGACATTTTAATGAAGTTCCATACATGTTCCATATATGATAGCATCGACATATACTTTCTTTCATTTAAATTTAAAGATAGGAAACGCTTAATGAAAGACCCTTTACATAACAGTTAACAGAAACATTTACAAATTTTACTTAATTGCAAATACAAATGTCACGAAAACTCAAGCTGCCCTAGTGATTTTGGGCACAAGAAATACCATTGAAATTGAAACCATCTACCGTTTATGATGATGTTGGTAATGAGTTGATAATTACCATGTTAAAACTGAAGATCATCATGATGTTGATGATTGGCCATAAAACATTTGCAGTAATAGTGAAGACCTTAAGTAGTTTAGAACTAAAGTAAATTGGTTGTTAACTTATCAATAATGGCCTACGGCAAGCAATTAAGGCAACAAAACGGTTATTATCATATTAAACGCTTTTATGTGACGTCCCCTGACTTTTTCTAAAATTTTACCATTTGCTTAGCATATATTTAACGGTTAAATTTCCCCAATTAATCGGAAAATAATTAGTCGCTTACATTGTCAAATCGCTTTAAAATGTAACTTTTTTTTAATATTTCTACTGGTTTTCTATTTTTTTTTTTTAATTTTTTAATAAATATTTTAAACATACAGCAGCAATCATAACACAAAAAAAAAACGGCAACAATATTAGAAACCAAACTCCAGGTGATATTTGTTGTTGTTGTTTGTGTTATAAAACAAGATTTCAAGGTTTGAAACGCAAATAGAACTGGTTGTACTTGAAAAATTTATTTGAATTTAAATTTTTTATGAATTTTTTTTATTCTTTTCATGAAAAAAATGTTCGTTTTGGAAAAATTGTTTTGACAGCAATTAATGTTTTTGCATAAGTAGAGAATTTAAAATTAATTTTTTTTAATTGCATGGAGCCGATGGATTAGAAGATTGTCTAGAAAAAGTAAAAAAAAATTTAATTAAAGAGGAATATTGGCTTAGATAAGCTATCTGTAGTAAATTTTACAAAAAATAGTTTCTAATTAATACTGGCTGATATGTATGTGCATACAAATGTTTACTTAAAAATACTAAAAAATAAATATACTTAAAAATATACATACAGTAGTGGAAGAAATAATTGGGCCACTTTCATTTTTTTTCAATAACTAGAACAATATGAAATGGTCTGAAGAAACGAAATTTAATTTATTTGGGTCAGATGGAAAATCGTATGTACGAATTTAATAATAAAATGTACGAATAATAAATAAAAATTTAAGAAAATTTTAATTTAAGAATATTTTGATGTATCCCGGTTATTTATTCCCCCACTGTATTTATATAAAAAATAAATTATTTGCTGACTAAATCCAGCCGTTTTTCATTCCACACTGTAATATGCAGTAAGAGTTAATAAAAGGACCGAATATAGAGCAATTTGAACTTGATTTCAAACAATTATATCGGCTGTTTTTCTTGAGGTTCACAACTTCGAATTGGCAACACTGCTTTATTAGACAGCCGATCTAACAGCTGATTGTTCTCTCTTGCTTTGTTCGTCAAACTCCAAAATACAAAATTTTGTTCTCCAATGAAGCCAATATTTGGTTGAACGAGTACGTAAATAAGCAGAACTGTAGCATTTTTAGTGAGGGTAATCCACAAGCTTTTGTCGAAACACCATTGTATCTACAGATAATTACTGTTTGGTGCGCTTTATAGCCTGGCGTAGCTCTTGATCCGTATGTCTTCAGTAACGAATGTTACTGTCAATTGTATGACATGATAAAAAACTTTTTTGTACCTTCATTTTGTTGCCTTGTGGGCAGATCCCGCGAGAAGGCGAAAGGTGACGCTGCAGACATCACCTCAGAGTTTGTAACTGATGAAATGATGGGTCCGCTACAGTAGCCGAAGTCTCACCTCCATTACACAGATTGTGAGCTGAGTAGTTCGAGGTCGGAGGCTGAAGCTAATATGGCGAGTATCGTGTCTTCGAAGCGGTACCAGTCTGCTGCTTCAGTTGTTGCTGCAGCTGATGCTAGCTTGGCTTCTGCTACTAGTGGTGTTGGTGCTGATGCTACTGCTAATGTTGGTGCTTCTGCTGGTGTTGGTGCTGGGGTTGCGGCTGGTGTTACTGGCACTGCTGCAGTCTCTGACAGTTCCGCAGCTTATGCTTTTGTTACCGCTTTTCGCACGTTGGCAACTGCTGGCAGAGAGAGTAGGCAGCGTAAGAGGGCTTCGGCTGCTGCTCCGATTGATATTGACATTGGTGTGACTGTTGTCGATATGAAGCTGGTGACAGAAAGTTTTCAAGTGTTGGTGTTTTTAGAGAACCTGAGTGAGGAGATGTTGTGAAAGATCATTTAGGGTGGAAAGTATGATGTGCTGGTTATGATGCACATTGTTGATAATGAGCGATTGAGAGGTAGGCTGGACATACTCCAGTCACCTAAGTTTGTGAAGTCGGCGTCTATGGTGCCAGCTCCCGTTGTTAGACCTCCCGCTCAGGTCGCTATTGTTGCTCCGACTGCTAATATGCTTTCTGCTGTTCCACCCAGGCTTGTACAGCAGCATGTGAACACGTGCTTGGCGGATAAAAAAGTGCAACTTTCAAGAAGGTGAAGGTCGTCTATCGAACCCACTCTTGGAGTCCGAGTACATTAGATAATACCCTAAAGAAAGGTGGTGCCGTTATCCGCACAACATTGTTGCCGGAAAGGGCCAAGATTGACTCAAACAAAAATTTTGAGGAGGTTGGTCTAGATGTTTTGGTTAATAATAAGCTCGGTTCAAGGGTGGTTGTTACTGGTGTTCATGGTATGCTGAAGTCTTTGCTAATCATATCAACATAGTGTTAGAGGGTACCGAGCGTGTTGTGCAGACGCTCTTGGACGTTGGTAATGGAAGTGGTTTAGTTCAGACTGCGGCTTTAGAATGCGGACAGCGGGGCCATCTGGCTCCCCGCTGTTGTAATGCACTGCTTCGCCATAATTGGGCATTGAGTGGTTTTCCTGCAGATGCACAGATTTTTAGAAGAGCTTTACTAACGCGGACAAATTGATAATTCCGTGGTTTTTGTTTTGTTACCGGCGTAGTAATTTTATATGCACCACTACAACGCTTATAAGCTCAGAAAACAGTATTGTTCTAAGACATACGTGCACACGTGAAAAAATTTCATGACTCGTGCTTTGCGCTTTGCGATTCTTTGCTGTTATCAATCAGCAAATTTAATTAGGAACATGGGAAAATCTACATAGAAAGTTTATGACTGTCGATCCATTGCAATAATTCTGAGTTGAATAACCGATTTTCGGGTCTCATTGAAATTGGTACGTGTTATTTTTGGTCGTCCACTCTTCGTTGAACTTTGAGAATTCCACTTAAATGTTCCGCAGCAGAATTTTTGTACTGTCTGGATAGGATTATTGTTCAACTTGTCGGGCATTTGATTGTATCTGCATTAACTCACAGGTAATAATTATTTGGCGTGGTGGATGAGTTTTCTTCATTATTTTTCTTCATGTCATCCTTAGTCGTAAGCATAGTCGAATTATTTTCGTTGTTCATTTAACCTCCACAGTACTCTCTTACCCCCACCTGCGACAGTCGGCATCGCATCGAGTTCGTTCAACGTTGTGATGAACAGAATGTGGGAAAGGAGGCATCCCTGCTTAAGGTCTTAAATTGTTCCGTGTGCTTAGCGTATTTTAGAGCCTCTGTAGTGTTCTTTTCTTAAGCATATTGCTTTATCTGATATGTTCTTGTTTTGTAAGAGCTTGTCATATTTTGTTCCGGTCGATGGCATGAAAAGTCTTTTCAAAATCTATAAAGGTGAGGTAAAGCATTGAATTATATTTATTGAACAGCGTAGACTGTTTACTTGGTCGATGTAAGAGTGATTGGATTTGAAAGCTGGCTTGCTCTTCTCGAAGTCGATTCAGAGGATTTATTAATTGTTTTAAAATAATTTCCTTAAAAACTTTGCATACGGTTGGTATTAAGGTATTAAGGCTATTCCACTTCAGTTGCTGCATGTCTTTGGGTGTGTTTTCTTTTGACTTTATTGCCAATCAGTTGGTATATTCTTAGTTTACAATATTCTTATAGAGAGAGGTTGCACGATGGGTGCAGTTTTTGGTCCGTCCAGTTTGCTTCGTTTGTCTGAAAGACTATCAATACCTGGAGCTGTTGCTTTTGAGCTGATGGACAGATGTTAAGATTTCATCTTGGCTAGGTGGTACGTTGTTAATAACAATTATTTATTAGATGTGTTGAGTTTTTATCTGGTTGGTGTATTTTGCTGTTGTCCCTCCATCTCTTGAGTATATTATTTGTGTTGCTAAGGATTCTGATGTTCTTGTCATTTTTTTGGCGAATTTGAAGCTGATTTTCCTGATTTGTATCCTGTTTGTATTACATCAAATACAATTTTTAAGTTTGTTTGCTGCTTATTCAGCTTCGGACACTATTTTATTGATGTAATTCCACTTGCCATTCCTAGCCTGACTGTAACCTATTTTACAAGTGAGAATTTTTTTATATCACATTCTTCTTTCTTGGATGCTATTCCTCCAGCAACCTCTGCAATGCTATTACTTTATGTTCAACTTATATCCAGAAATTTTGAGAAATGAATGTCCAAAGAGAGAATTACATGTTTAGTAGTAAAAGTAGTACATTTTTACAGTGTGCGCGAAAGAAAAAAATCAAAAAATAGACAACGAAACAAATAAACAATTTTATTACTACGTTTGCTTTCATCAAAAGCTATACCGCAACTGAATGATATTGTTGTTTATTTCTTATTTCGCTGTTGAATATTTTTGTTTTCGTTCGGGTGAATACATATACTCGTAGCTAGTCGATTTAACTTCTGCCATCAAGTGTCACTTTGACCAACTTTGTCCTATAGTCACTCCAGCAGTATCTCTTCTGTTGCTTTCAAAAAAATGTCTGGACAGCAAGAGGTTTAGGTTGAACGATGAGGTCGTTTTATTAAAAGGGATTAAATGTATATTCCGAAATTTATTTCGTAAAAAGACGTCTACTTTCCTATACGTTACGGAATCTTCTAGTTGTTTTCGAATTTGAGTTGTTGCTAATATATGCCATTTGAAAAAACTAACATTGTTATATGCATATGGTCGCCCTACATATTCTTTAGTAAATTATGACAATTTCAAAAATGAGAAAGAAAGTTCAATTATACGAAGCTCTTAAATACAAATGTATTTAATATTCCAAAATTACAATAAGAATTCATTATCACAATGAGCCTACTCGTAGATATTTCAAATGTTTTTACAAGTATTTCGCTTAAATTTGCATAAGAAAAATAAGCATTTTTAGAGGCTTGGGGCTTTGGTTCCTTAAACTTGTTAAATTTTAATTTAATAAGAAATTCTTGTTTGACAAGAAAAAAATTATAGAAATTATTTAGAAATTTTTATTGTTGTTATTGCTGCTGTAATTACTTCTGTAATTAATCTTATTAATTGAAAATAAAGAGAATTTTAAGATTAAGAGGCAAAAACACACAAAAAAAATTATTTTTCAAATAATCGTATTAATTAATATGCACAAATTGTTATACAAAAAAGAATTATAATTTTTTTAAATATATTTTTTAAACTCAAATAATTGCTGATTTCCGCATTCGGTTACTTACTAATCGGCGATAAATAATGCGAATTTAAATGTGAATTTACAAGCCACACACAAAAAAGAAAAAAAAACAATTACAACCCGAATCAACTCAAATCAAGTCAAGTCAAGTCTATTTAGCATATTAGACATATTTGAAAATAAAAAGAAAATATTTTTTGTATTTTTTTTTATTTTTTATTAATAATAAATAGAATTTAATTAATAATAACAAAACAAGTGTAATAATGAGTTTTATTTTATAATTAAAACGACGCATTATCAATCGTTAATTTTTTATCTTTTGTTCACTGATTTCATATGGTTTTTTTATTCATTTTGATAGACAAATAATAAGAAAATGTTTTTTATTTAAATTATACTTAAAGCAGAAAAATACCGTAATTATTTTTTATTTATTAATTTGGCGTAAGATGATTATTTCTATTTGAAAAAGATGAGAAAATTAAACTTTTGTATTTGAATATTTAAGAACCTATTGCTTAGTTAAGGTTTTCTTGGGGGTTATTATTATCATTGTGTAGATGGCGTACTCATACACGTTTTTTGGCCGTAATGGAAACTCATAATTAGCTATACGGCGCCAGTCATCTAAATTAAGCATTGTAAGGACACTTTATTTCTATTGAAATAATGAGGAAGATACTCTTGATGCTTAATTATAGATAATGTTGAACCTTGTACTTGTACTGGCGTTACAAAAATATGCTACTACTCCCCCTTCAACCGATACATTACTCGAAGTTTAAGCGTAGACGGAGCCTTAAAAAATTTTATACTTCTACCTACGT
The DNA here is from genome assembly GCA_023159175.1 of Wohlfahrtia magnifica. Classification (NCBI taxonomy): domain Eukaryota; kingdom Metazoa; phylum Arthropoda; class Insecta; order Diptera; family Sarcophagidae; genus Wohlfahrtia; species Wohlfahrtia magnifica. Next base: position 20,128 of record JAKWBJ010000001.1, on the reverse strand, counting down.
ATCATTTTTGATACATACTATATGTACATTTTTCAAGAAAGCGTTTGATACCATCAGGCGAACGGCTATATGGAAAGCACTAAGAACCAAAGGAGTAACCGAGAAGATAATTCGAATAATTAGAGCGATGTATGAGAATGCAGGACTTTCAGTTCTTCACAACGGAAACATCAGCCAACCATTCCACACCAATGTTTGAGTTAGGCAAGGATGCCCACTATCACCTCAGCTATTTACCATCGTGCTGGATGACATAATGAGCAAAGTCTATTGGAAAAGAAGAAGGATCACATGAAGCCTCTCACGCCAACTCGAAGACTTGGACTATGCGGATGACATTTGTCTACTCTCGCATAAGATTTCCAATATGCAAAAAAAAAAAACAAGGCCGTGAGAATAAACAATACGAGCACCGAAAACAACATGCTACAGGGTCAGCCAGTCGAGTATGTAGATAGCTTCTGCTATCTAGGAAGTACAATGACTACAAATGGTGGCGCAGAAACAGACGTAGATAAGAGGCTCAATAAAGCGGGAGCGGCATTTGGACAACTGCAGTCAGTATGGAGAAGCTCACGTATATCCAGACGAACTAAACTCAGAATATTCAACTCATGTATTAAATCGGTACTGCTGTATGGCAGTGAAACCTGGCTTGTATCGAATAACATCACACAGAAACTCCAAGTATTCATTAACAAGTGCCTCAGAATCATATGCAGAATATTTTGGCCTAATACCATAGGTAACACAGAAGTGTGGCGCACGACTAATGAGGAACCCATACTGAAACAGATAAGGAAAAGAAAGTGGGAATAGATTAGTCACTCCATCCGAAAAGTCCAGAAGGTATCACTAGAATGTCACTCGAGTGGAATCCTCAAGGCTCAAGATATAGTGGTCGACAAAAAACACCTGGAGACGCACTATTATCCAAGAACTGAGACAGAACAACCTAACATGCGAAGAGGCAAAGTCAACAGCTGTAAGCCGTGTCAGATGGAGATGCTTTGTGGAAGCCATTTGCTCCCAAGAGGAGTAACGGAGAAAAAAAAATATTTGTATACATTAGGGAGAGCAGACGGTTATTATTCAACCGGTTTTAACCAGTTTTCTTGATCTTGTCGAATACGGTTTTTTCAAAATCTTCATTTTTCGAATAGCGTATAAACCTGTTGATTTAAGATTTGACGAATAACCGGTTAATTCAAATAAGTATAATTTTTATACGTTTGTTTCTTTTTTTATTGCAAATATGCTCATCGTTTAACCATTTTTTATAAATTTAGTTACTATTTTTGTATATAGTATATGGCAACCTTGAACGTCTCACAGAGAACGTGAAACGTGAATATAGATCGAGAAAGATATGCACACTTGAGCTATAAAAACTTTTCATCTTTTCATCTTCTGTAAATACATATTAATTGTTATATATGAAGACTGATCACATAGACTCCTTGAAAGCGACCCACAATCGCTGGCTCCGAAAGGCAGATATTTCACAGCGTAAATACACATAACCAGTCCCTAGTAATGTTGTGAGTTGATATCGCTGTTAAAAATTGTCAGATGGTGTGGTGACACACAAATCTTATTAAATACGTGGTGCATAAATTTACATACAGTGCTGCTCGTAATCGAAGCAACTTTTCTTGTCGAAGCAATTAAGGACTCGTATATTACTAATGGATTTAGTTAAAGTAAAATATTTAATTCCTGCTATCTTAGGCACCTAAATTATAATAAAGGACAAGCCTTCATTGATACCATTCTCTACCATGTAATCCAACAAAAACGGAATTAGCTCCTTGAATAGCTGTTTGAAACTTAAGCATTTTTCAATACTTTGTGTAATAAACTTTGTTTTTTATTGTTAATATTGTTTGCCACTTTAATTTTAAACTCTCCATCAGCTTCTGCTTATTCTTAAAATGACGTGGTCCAGCTCTGCGCTTCACGAATTAAGAACAATTTTATTTCAATTAAAGAACCAGTTAACAGGTTATTAGAATAATTATTAGCCGAAAACCGGTTTTTTAAAAATTTCTAAGTTTCGAATTATTCGAAATCCGATTTTTGAAAAAAGTCGAATAATCGATCCCCCTAATGTACATGCAGTACTTTGAAACAATGATTTTTTTATTTTATTAAAAATTTAAATGTGCTTCTCTATTTTGACTCATTTTATGAAAACTCTGTATTTTTTTATTGGTACTAAATTTGCATCACTGCTCTACATCATGATATTTAATGCTTTTAAACTACTTTACTTCGCTATTTTACTCCAAAATCTGTTTATGCAATTAAAAAGCAATGATGCTGCAAAATTTATGTGCATTATTTTATTTTCATGCAATGATGCATTTATTACATTTGTATGTCTTATTTATGGCGTTTAAGCAGAGGTATTTTACATGCTTTTCATTACGACAATGGCTTTTTGCAAAAAAAAAAAAAAATAAGTAAATAAAAATTGAATTAAACTCTCCACTCTCTATTTTCCTCCAAATGATAACGTTTTTGACATCTATCTTTCTTTTAGAAATTACCACTTTTCGGAAATTTATCAGCTTCATTATCACATGGATCAGCGACATTTTCAGCTAGAACTTTGAGAGAAACTCTAAAAGTAGTTAATTCCTTGAACTATTTTCTTTTATTCATATAAGTTGATGGTTAAGATATTGCCAACTCACGTAGAAAATATTAACGTTTTATAGGTTGAGTTATAAAATTTTATTTTGGCTAACTTTTTGGAATCGACTCTATCATTCGGTTGGTTGTGCATTTTGCCTACGACAATAGTTCATTTATACTTATATTTGTTACTATTATATGAGACCATAGTATTACCAGGAGTAAACTCAATAGTTAATGTGGAAGTTATTTTGCAAAGGGCTTTGAAAGAATTGATTTTTCTTTTATCTCATAGTTCCAACATTTATTTATAATATTTTTTGGACACGACCGTGTCATTTTCATTTTAGACCTTCGACTAAATCAATAAGAACTCGCTCTCCTTGATTCCTCCTTGGTTTCACAAAGTATAGCTGCATTTTCCACATATATACTTGATTCAACAAACACCCAAAACTTCAAATGTTAGTTCTTCGGTTTCGATGGAATGCATTCAAAGCAACAATGAAATCCCACCTACAGTAACACAAACCTAGGAATTTTAGAAAGCTGAAAGACTTTCAAGACAGTTTTCAAAAAGGCGTAAATATATCATTACTTCTCTGAACATGTCAGGTTAGCGCATCATCAAAACGAATCACAATTGGTATATAATTTAGTATATATTTCTCAGATATTATTAACGTTTTTGGAATTTTTCATGCCCTGCTTGAAATTTTCTGTTTTTATTTTGCTTTAAATCATCGTCAGGCAAAGAGCAGCTCTTCGCTTTTGTTTTCACACTTACGTGTGTACTCACATATGCAAAAAAATGAGCAAAAAATAAAAAAGAGAAGTAAAATACAGTGCAAAGTGGCCTGAATTACTACCACAAAATGCATTTGTTTATTTGGCCTGACTCTCTCTAAATAACGGTAATAACAGTGCTGACGAAATAAGAATATAAGAAACCGCTATTTATCATATTTAATACAAAGCACGATTTACGGGCTAAAACAAAAATTGGGCTGAGACTTTTTGATTTAATATCTTTAAGGCTAAAGTATGTCACAATCTTATGTTAATAGGTTAGGTTAGATGGCTGTTTTAAGTCAAAAAGACTACATCTATTCAACAGCCTGTTGGTCACTGCCGTATCATGGACAAAAACGAAACCTCTATTCAGCGAGAAAACTATATCCCATTATCGTTCATCATTAAAAAATTCGGTCCTCACAACATACTTTCCGAGGTTTTTCCAACCAATGACATTGAGAATACTTATGTCCAATACTATATTGGACCCGAATTGCGTCGCCCTAAGCTGAGCAGGTCCCTCATCCTATTTACCCATGGGTTTCCGATTAAGTTATCAAGGAATCATCTAAAAATGTTTATCTCAGAACAGAAAGCAAAAAAATTTCGGTCTCTGGATTCACAGTATAAAAACACCGCCAACCCCATTTTCTTCTTCAACTTGGATACATCCGTATATTAATTTATGCATCTCCAAGGGTACCGTCGATCATCTATCTGCGATCAGAGTCGCCCGATTTCCCGACAGATATGACTTAGTTATGCGGCCGATTTTCGTCATTCGTATACTCGTACATGCACTGAGAGGCGAGGATATACTGATCGAATGAGCTTTAGCTCCCACTATTCAGTTCACCCAAGGCCATTAGGTATTTTGCAGTAAATGCCAAGGCTCTAAGTGCTCTTCTAAGGCCCTGGTCGAAGTGATTCTTTTTGCCCCACTTATTCCTAGACAACAAGTCCTGTGTACCCCTGTAGTAACATAATATTACACTTCCTGTATACTGAAGACCACCAGACTATAGCCACATACGTTAAAACAGATCTAACTACTATTTTATCGAACCAGTGTGTCACCGTTGGACTTAGACCTCATTTTAAGCCGATGTTTTTAATACATAGTGCCAACCAATGATTTCGATTAAGAATTACACCCAATTCAATTTGGACGTCACGATCTTGTCGACGGGGTTCATTGCTATTAAGGATGGTCGTTCTCCTCGTGAAAACACAATTCGCTGTTCTTTGTGGGGTCACAAGTAGTCTAAACTGTGCTTAAAATAAAACTACTTTACAATTGAGATCAAAACTAAAGTTTTTATATTTCTTTATCTCCTTCGTCTATGTAATATTTTCTTATATTTTATTTATTTTATTTCATTTTATTCTAAAACCATTAAATAACTTAATGGAAATCATGTTCTGCCACACTGTTTTCATGATTTTGTTTCTTTTTTCTCTCTGAACAGATTTCATATTTGAAACGGATATAAATTGTTAATTTATTTCTATTTTGTTTTGTGTTTTTTTTTAACACTTTTAAAGATCATTTCAGTTTATATTCAATTTGGAAAAAGAGAAAAACAATTAAATTGAAATTCAAATAAAATAAACGAGAATAACAAATATGTACTTCACGTAACATTCAATTTCGATATGCTCCCATAAACATGGCAAGTAAAATATAAAGTTCGAGGTTAGACGAAAAATTAAATTTAAATTAGATTTTAAACACACTACTGCAACAACAACAACAACAACAACAATTCAAAGATAAAAAACGAAAACACAATTGCATGCCATTTAGTCAACAACTAAAATAATAAAAAAAGAAGTATTTTTTTAAAACCGAAACCGAAAATATCAATGACAACCAACAACACCTTTGGCAGTTATTACCTCCGAACAAAGTGCAATTCAATGCAGTGCCATGCAGCGTATGAATGCAGGCGAAAACACAGACAATAAAAACATCAAATTTAGTGGATTAATGGAACTGTATTTTGTACTCGTTACATACCGAATATTGCTACAAAACAAAAAACAACAACGACAACCACAGTAACTTTTTTTTTTTTTAATAAACAAACCCCGGCTTCGAAATTTGTTAGAAATCTTATATTTTGTTCGTTCGTTCATATTTTTTCGTGCTTCTTTATGGTGGCAACATAAAAAGGTTGAGGTCTCTGTTGTTGATTATTTTGTGAAACAAGCAAAGTGAAAAATATTCATTTCAGTTCATATTTTGGCACAGGCATTAAAAGTCAGTCATCAACTATAGATGAAAGCAACGAAGCGCTTCAGCAAAAAAAAAAAAAAAATAGTTGCTTTAATGCTTATGCGATCATAAAACTCACTCATATACAATATTTATGACCTTTTATTCTCCAAGTCTGTCAATAACAATGGCGCATAAAAATTTTTGTATTTACTTTTTCATGTGTTTTCGTTCTTAGGACACTTTTGAACCCATTACATATTTTCCTAGTCGATATTTAAACTGGCGGATCACTTCTCTTTCAAACGATACACTCAACAAACACTTTTGAGATCAGTTTCCTGGACGACCTACACTTTTGGAGACCTTCTTTATAAGAAATAAGATAAGATATACCTTAAACATATAAATGCCCCGGTAATTTAATTGATAGTGTGCTAGCACGGGGGTCGTGGTTTCGATCTCACCAGAAAATCTTGTCTGTTAGATTGCATCGAGTATATGGCCCCAGTCACTTTGCTCGTAATTATTAGAATATAATCTGTAACTCCATTGCAATTTACAATATATAAATATCTTAATGTACACTCAAGAGCAATATTCTAGCCACACTAGCCTTTTCGGCTGTTATTTATTTGTAGCGCCGAATATGTAGTTCTAATGATGACAAATGCAAGTCAAAATTAGAACAATAAAAATTGGTAGGTAGCAAAAAGTTCTCTGAATTTTATTCCCGTTTATCACAAAAAAACCAATTTTGGCCTTGCGCAAAATTACAATCCTATTTAGCGAATTTATTAACCATAATTGCAAAATACTGACTCATAACTAAGATTCAACGTCATGTTCTATTTAAGTGGCGAATATTTTTCATAGTCAGTTTTGAACAAAAAAGCAAAATATCAACAAAATTTTTAACAGTAAATAGTTTTTTAAAATTGTTTTCTCCAAAGAAGAATAAAGCATAAAACACCACATTTGATAATAACGAAATATTTGAGATATAAGACGATTTTTTGAAACAACAGATGCTATTATGTATGTGCTTTAATGTGAACAACAGTGTTAAAAAGGGTCAGAAAACCAATCTCAGTTTGTAATAAAATAATGTGATACTGGACTACAGATATTGCAACCTGGATCTCCAGTCAACATTTTATACAACTAATAAGCGAGGAAAACACATTGTTTTCTGTCGTCCGACTTCAATTCTAGCTTAAGCACAATATTATACGCAAAAAGGTCTAAATACAGTGGCAAGGCCAGTTAGTTTGGTACTTTGACTATTAATTGCTCGGATAGTTGCAGATTAGGCTGCTCTGAATCTTTTACTTTACTGGATTTTACGTCGCCTTATATCTAAAAGAATATATTCATATCCCTTGCACTGATGACTTCCTTAAAAAATAATTTATGTTCCATATTTACAAACAAGCCGAAATTTCTTTAACAACAGTTGCAGTGGCATTACAAAAAAAGCAGCAGAGGATAAATCCAATTCATACAGACCGTTGAAGAAGAAGTTAGTCGAACAGCTTAATTAATGTGTGAAAAGTAAATTTGAATAAACTCTTTAAGATGTGAATGTGATTGCTTCCATGGTCGTTATGGGCGGCATCCACTGGTTCCGGGAGAATATGGGACCGACAGCCGCATGGATTTAAGTGTTATAATAACCGATGAGGTCAAATTGATGACAGATCTATACTCTGGGATAATGAATAATTTAACAATTTCGCTGTCAGAGGCAGTCGATTTTGGACAGTGCAGGCAGCACCATACGTGATACTTCACAATTATATAGGATGAGTAGTGTCGAGTCTGATAATTGTAGGGCAAGCGAGAGATACCAAGGAAAAAAATTTTTGTTGTGCGGGTTGAAGAGAAAAAATAAAAAGTAAACAACAAAGCAATTTTAATACGCAAACCGATATACATCTGCTTTCATCAATATCTATCACACAACTAAATAAAATAGTTTTTTACGAAGGGTTTAAATTTAATAAAAGAATTTTTTTTTCAGATATTAAAAATATCTATTTTTATTTCAGTTTATTACAAATACGTTCCGGTTCAAAAAAATAATGTTGGTCAAGTGACAACCCTTACTACTACTTGAACTGTTGTGGGATTATTGCTGTACATTTTCGATTTCAAGAAACCCCACAAAATAAATCTAAAGGTGTCAAATCGCATGATTTTGGTGGCCAATTTAATTCTCATCTACGAGAAAAAATGTGATTTGCGAACTTTTCTTTCAAAAGATCCATTGTTTCTCTTGCTGTGTCACAAGTGGCATCATTCTGTTGAAACCACATATTCTCTTCTAAGCATCGGACCATCGCCTGTGGCGATTTTCATTGATCATTAACTTTTCTTTTAAAAAAAATATGGTCCGATAATTCCTTCGGACCACAAACCGCTCCAAACCCTTCGATTCTCTTCATTCTTCTTGGCGGTGCAGCAATTCTGCTTGTTGGGCTTCGTCGGAGAAGATTATTTTATCAAAAAAAAAAAACATTTCTAATTACATCTTGAAAACTTTTGTCATTTTCAGAAAATGTTTTAATAATAAAAACACTTTATAGCTTCGTGTAACGTTTCATATTAACTAACCGGAATGTATTCAGAATCTAAAAATAAATTTTAGAATAAAAATTACAAGCAGAATAAAATGGCGACATAATTAAAATGATACCTCAATTTTGAACACCCTTTACATTATTCTCTGTGGAATATTTTCGTTTTCGTTCGGGTGAATACATATCCAAAGCCGATTAAACTTGTACACTTTAGTGCTACTTTGGCCACATGTGACCAGCGCTCGCCAAACACATACCTTGTAATTTTGTTCTATGTGAGTTCTCTCTTACTCAATGCACTTAGAGAAACTTATAGTAAAAAATAAGTACAAACAGAAATATATTTTCAAAGTATTGATATATGTTTGGTATAAATTTATGCATTTTTTAACAAATAAAAATGTGGTAAATTTTTTTATTCATTATAAATGAATTAAAATGTCTTGTTACGTCATATGCAGCATGACAATGTGAGTTGAGACTCTAAACATTTGGGTTTACCGAGAAACATTTGATTAAACATTTCGCTGAGTGTTTTTAAAGAGATTAATTGTTTGTTGTTATTTTTATTCAATGTGTGAGTTCATGTAGGTGTGAGAGTATGAGAATCAATTTAGTACTTTTGACAAGCCCTGGTCTAGACAAGCGTTCCTCAAAGCTGCTAAGAGAAGTCGAAGATCTTCGGAATCCACACACATATTCATACGAACGTCATCAAAATCAAATAGGAGTTAAAAAATTAATTTAGTAGCTTATCAGCTTTCAATACAGCAGGCTTATGAGGCCAGTTTTTTTTTAATTATTTTTCTGCTACACACAATAGAACGGATTTTTTGCATCACTACATTCACATTTTCAGCTTTCTCTTTATGTCGACCAGCGGTCTAGACATTTGGAAACTTCTTCTACTCATGCCGGAATTAGAGCAGCTCACTTTACTCACAACGTAGTGCTAGACATGAACCTCTAAATCTTAACCTTTTAAGAATTATTTGTTATAGTCCATAATTTTGGGAAGGAAAAAACAGAAATATGTACAAAATTATTGGCTTTCATTTATACTATTAGTCCTCCTTCCCCTTATTGAAAATTTGTACTGCATTTGTTAAATCTATGCAGAAGCAATTTATTGAATTATCACTGCTAACTTAATTACCCATAACTAAAATTGATATGCACAAATTGTTAAATATCTCATCAATCACCAGAGCAGCAACAAAAAAATCAGCAACATACTTAATACAACTTAACAATGTAATTGATTTCAAAGCAACTATCAACAGACCTATTTTTTATAGGCTACTTACTATATAACTAAGCTTACTTTTTAACAAGATCATTAACAGCAACGATGTTTTCAAAAATATCAGTAAAATAATACTACAACAACAAGAATGACCATATTAACAACGAAGTGGTTGTAATACATGATCAATATCTCTATTCTCTTTAATACAAATCAACTCGAGAAGAGTGAAAAGTGTTTGTTTTAATCATTGCACTCGTGGTGGTCAATATTAATATTGTAGAACCATTTGAATAGATAGACGATGCCAACAACAAGACAACAACGATGATCATAATGATGGCAATGATGTTGTTGTTATTGGTGTTGAAAACATTTTAAAATTTAGAGGAAGATCATGGGTTGATGTTGCCAATGAAACATTGAACAATGGCACCTTGAAGGCAACTAAACCAATAAGACACCATAATTTGTACAGGCTTTAGCAGTAGTAGCAGTAGTAGCACAATTGTAGACAATAGTACAAGAAGAGAAAGAGAGAAAAACTTATAATACTTGCAATACACATAATGCAACAATAACAACAAAAATAACAATATAAAATTGCAACTCATTCGCATATACATAATATTGCGCACAGGAAGAGGCATTGAAATCGAAACCATATGCCACTTAAGATCCAGTAACACATATTCGTTGAAGCGCATTTCCATTTTTCAAATGCGCGATAACAAATGAAAATGATCACACTGATGATGACAATTATGATGATGGTAATGATAATTATCATGTTAAACTTAATGATCATCAAGATGTTGGTGAGCAGCAGCGGCATTGGCAATAAAATATTGGCGGCAATTGAAGAAAAAACCTTGACTACTAGAATCAATTTTTAATTCGCTTTAGAACTAAAGCGAATTGGTTGTTAAGTTATCAGTAATCGTCTATGGTAAGCATTAAAACTATTCTAACGACGCTTTACCGACTATGTACGACAACAGCAACGGCGACAATTGTCGTGTTAAGTGCTTTTCACTTCGAAAGTATTTACAACATTTTTATTTAGTTTTTTTTTATTAAATTGCTTAAAAACATTTAAATGTTTTTTATTTCATTGTTGTTATTATTGTTGCTGTAGCTGCCACTATTTATAACCACCACGTTCATAGTACAAGATCAATAGAAGGTTTTTTCTATGTTGTTGCTATTTTTGTTGTTATAAATTCACACTAATTTGTATCAGTTCATTATTTGGTTTTTTATTATTATTATTGTTGTTGTTGTTGCTTTGTGTTCAGTTCATTTGACTTCGATTTTGGTTACTGGTATCTTGAACTCAACGTTCATGGCTTCGTTCACCTACAAATCTGTATGCAGTAACCAACGTATCGATATAAGAAAAAAATCGCGGGCAAGAAATTACGTTTGAAAAGCTTTTACAGCCAATTGCTTGTGTGATAATACACTGAGAAGAAATGTACATACAGTTATGGACAAAACTTTATTTCTTCTAATTCTCGAAGGCCAATAATTTTTTCAAAAAACGAATGATGCAGAAAACCAAAAAAATCCGGTGACAAAAGTATACATACAAATTAAGACGCCATTATTATTACAAATATTATTCATATTTGGTTGGACCACCATTTGCATCTATTACAGCCCGCAACCTCTTGAGCATTGATTCTGTCAAATTTTGCAATTTCAGAGGAGTAATGCTTAGCCAGGCTTCCTGCAGAATTTCTTTAAGTGTCGCGGCATTTGTGATGCTATGAATTTTAATTTTTTGGCTTAATATGTCTCAAATATACTCTATTATGTTTAAATCAGGGCTCTGTGGGCTCTAACAACTAAGGGTGTATTAATATACAATTCGACCTCAAGTTTAACATATCGATCGACTGCTTTAAATTGCCTTATAGTATATCCCTTTATTGACATCGGTCCATATTTGCATTGATGAAAGTGAATTTTCCCACTCCTGAAGCAGCTAAGGTACCACATACTATTATACTGTCAATACCGTTTTTAACAGTGCACATACAATTTTTTGGATTTAAGGCAGTTTCCCTTCCATTATGTTACTGTCAAACAGTTCAGATTGATCTATAATTTATCCAAACGAACAATCCGCAAATTCATTTTTATTATTAAAATTCATGTTCAAAATTCGTGCTTTTTTCTATCGGAAATTTGTGTTCTACGACGAAGCTTATTTCTGGTTGAATGGATACGCGAACAAGAAAAATTGCCGTATTTGGTTTGAAGAATAGCCAGAAGTATTGCAAGAATTACTAATGCATCACGAAAAATTCATTTTTTTGGTGGAAATTATGGGCCGGTTGCATCACTGGACCGTATTTTTTCAAGGACGACGAAGGCAGGAACGTTACTGTGAATAACGAGCGCTACCGTGCGATAATTACAAAGTTTTTTGCCCAAAATTGATGAGATGAACTTGGCTGACGTGTGGTTTCAACAAGACGGTGCCACACGCTAAACAATGGCCAAATTCAATGGCGAGCCAGTGAACAGATTATTCCATGTTTAAGGCTGGTAAATTGACCGCCTAAATCGTGCGATTTTAAGCCTTTACACTATTTTATGGGGCTATGTTAAGGCTCATGTCTATAGGGACAAGCCCGCCACAGTTGACGCACTGTAAGCTTATATTTATACCGACCGATATATTGGAGAGAGTGTTCCAAAATTGACCCAGCGTATGAACCATTTGAGGGATAGCCGCGGTCAAACATTGAATTATATAGATCGTTCTATCGACTTAAATAAAGATTTCACTTTTGGTTGAATGTATACATAAATAAGCAGAATTGTCGCATCTGGAGTGAGGATAATCGACAAGATTTTGTCGAAACAACATTACATCTACAGAAAATTACTGCTTGGTACTCTCTGTGGGCGACCGGAGCCATTGGTTTATATGTCTTTGAAAACGAAATAAATGCTACGGTTTAGGGACATGATTAGACATTTTGTCGCACCTTAATTAGCTGGCGTTAATCCTTCTGACATGTGGTCCCAACAGAACCTAGTCACATGCCACACAGCGTACGCTACAATTGATTTACTCAAAAAAACTCTTGATAAAAGAGTTATTTCATGTAATGGTTCAATGTTTTAACCCCAATGGATTATTTTTTTTTTTTGGGCTATGAATAGTCACTTCCATAGAGACAATTGAACATCCAAAAATTAACATTCGAAGAGTTATTCGTGAAATACAAATGCATATACTGCGAAAAGTTTGTGAAAATTGGTTTCAATATTGCGTCTTGTACTTGGCAGCCGTGGCGGCCACATAGTCGAAATCATATTGCAATAATAATGTCATAAAATATTTGATCCAACATATATTTGGATATGAAAAAGCTATCCGCGCGATTGTTGCCGCGATTGCTCGCACGTGATCATAATCGCAACTGCTTAAACAGTTGGTGATCTTCAGATAAAACTTGAATGGATTTTGAGCCGCTTTGTAACTAACCAAACAGCTAAGCACAATTGCTGTTTTATTAGGTAATGAAATTATTAAACCGCCCCCATATTCAACGTATCAAGATAAGTTTACTTCAACTTGTTTTGTTTTTTAGACATTCTTCTAGAGTACCTTTACAGCATTTCTCTCAGTGTATGTATCTGTGCAAATGCAAAGATTAGTTCGCCAAATCACGTTGGCATTTAAGTTTGGCTGTGTGCATGCTTGTTGTTGTAGCCACTTTACAAGCCATGGTTAAGTTTTTAAAGTTATTGTTGTTAGTTTTTTTGGATGTGTGGCTTAAATATGTTGTTGTTTTTTTCTTTTATTGTACTCGTAACGATATGCACTTGGACTTGGTCTTGGCACTCGGTTAATGCCGCTCTACTGCCACAATTGCTAAATTTTGTTTTCATTGTTACTGCTGTTGTTGTTACTGTTGCTGTTACTATTGCTGCTGCTGTTAATGGAGTTGTAGACATTTAAGCTTTTGTTGATGTTGCTGTATTTTTGGTGTTTTTTTTTTTGTTGTTGTTGATGTCTTGCATTTGAATTCATTCAACAAGTTGCAATTTGTGTATACGAGTAGAGATCTGGAGGTTTTTCTTTTTCAAATGTGTGTTACTTTTGATTGCAAAAAATAAAATTTGTTTTTGTTGATGTTGTTGTTACTGTAACTGTTGCTGCTGTATGAGTATATGGATGCATCAGGTATTTTATCTTGAGTTAAAAATCTTTTTGTTTGTCTATTTAGTCTTTTAGTTACCATTTGATATTATTTGTATACGAATACTGTGTGGTGGCATTTACGTGTCAGTGTTGGTATTGCTCTTGCCACTTCCAGTATTTTATTTATATGTATGCGTGTGCTTGAGTTTTATGCCATAAGATTTTGTTTTCGTTGTTGTTGTTGCTTATGTTTTCAACTTGTACTTGACCCTAATGTTGACGATGAGTTGTAATATTCATTGTTGGTGTAGTTTAGTAGTTGTTGCTGTTGTTTTGATAATTTGTTGAAGGTTATTCAAAAAGAAGAGTTTGTTGATTTTTGTTTGCAACTTGTAAGAGCTTATAAGCAAAATTGTTATACTGGAGTTGCAAAAGCGATTAAATTGTCAATTCTAGTTGAAGGCCACATTCCAAGTGGTCCTAAAAAGAAATAAAAGTCTTTGCAAACAAAAATACATCAATTAGAATGAAATGAAATATGAAATAAATGTATACACATATTCGTGTTTCATGGTTTTGAAATTAAATTAAATTTTAAAATATCCAACCAAATAGACTGCAAACTATAACTGCATATAGATAGAAAATCTTTAAATAGGTATTAATAAAGTGATATAACAAAGGGTCCGCCAAATAATTATTTTTTCTTAAATGCTATAAAAAAAACTACTGAATATTTTCTCAAATTTTTTTTTTATTAAAAAGTACAATCCTTCCGGTTAATAATGGAAAATAATTTCATTCAAATGGCTGCCTCGGCTGGCCATACAGTGGCCTAAACGATCGATCCAATTTTTCAGCACGTTTTCGATTGTGTGCAGCTGTATTTCACCAATGGTTTCACGAATATTGTCCTTTAAAGCGTCAATTGTCTCTGGCTTGTTGGCGTAACACTTATCTTTGACGGCACCCCACAAATAATAGTCCAACGGTGTCAAATCGCAGCTCCGAGGTAGCCAAACGACATCGGCTCTGCGGCTGATAATGCGATCTTCAAAAACAGGGCGCAAAACATCGATTGTAGCTTCGGCTGTGTGGCACGTAGCGCCGTCCTGTTGAAACCAAATGGTGCTAATATCCTCCTCTTAAATTTTTGTGAACAAAAATTCGTTCAACGATCGCCATTGACTGTAACGGCCATTCCTTGCTCATTTTCGAAGAAAAATGGCCAATTATGCCTCTGGACCAAAATCCGCACCAAACAGTGACTCGTCTTGAGTGTATCGGCTTTTCAATGTATGCGTGCGGGTTTTCTGTGCCCCAAATGCGACAATTTTGCTGGTTTACATACCCGCTAAGATCAAAATAAGCTTCATCTGAAAAGATGTTTTTTTTTTTGGCAAAATTGGCATCTTCTGTAAGTCGATCGCAGGCCTAGATTCCCAGCGTTGTTCAAGCGTATAAACAACCATATTCGTTCAGCGGAAGGATAAAATTAATTATCTGTTAAATCAGACATGAGCTAAGTGTTACCATTCACGAAATAAGCACTAGTTGCAAAAAAAAGAAAACGTTAAATGGCGGACCCTTTATGTAACATAATATATTTTTATAGAGTAAGTCAAGAAGTCACAAAACTTATATTTCCGAAGATGTAGACTCTACTATGTGTCGATTATTCTATATTATTCCCTGTACCTAAATATTTTCGGTACGTATTTTTTAGTAAAAAAAACATGAACTAAAATTGAAAATATTGATAGTCATGCAGATATATAGGGTGGGCCATTTAAAAGCATAAATTTAAAAAGGCAATAAAACAAAAACGGTTTGAAATTTTGCCAAATTTATTTTTTGTTGTGAAGTACAATTTTTTCAGTTAGAAATGAAATATTATTTCATTCATATGGCTGCCGCAGCTAAACTCACAGTACCTCATTCGAACAGCAATGGCGAATGTTGGCCTACAAATGCTCAATTTTCTCTGGTTTGTCGGCGTCACACAGAAAATAGTTCAACGGCGTCAAATCGCAGCTTCTTTGCGGCCAACTGACATCACCGTTTCGGCTAATTAAACGGCCAATCGATTCTGGCATGTGATGTGTGGAAAGTTGCACTAGCCTGTGGAAACCATACATCAGGCAAGTGAATGGCGTTCACCAAATGAGCTGACACCAAAAATCACGTCGTTTTCAGCCAAAAAAGAAGGCAATGCTCACGGTTTTAGTGGATTACAATGGTTTAGTTCATCATGAATTTTTACCAGAAGGCCAAACAGTAAACAAACAGAGTATTATTTGGGCGCCATGGGGCGTTTGTGTGAAGCAATTCGCCGAAGGACACCAGAATTGTGGGCAGAAAACTCGCACAGTCGCACAGTGCCATCATTATTTGGAATTTTTTGACGAAAAATGCAACAAATACCATCCAACAGCCACGGAATTTACCTGATTTGGCTCCCTGTGACTTCCTTCTGTTCAATCGAGTTAAAAAACCATTACGCGCAACACGTTTTAGCAGCCTAAATAATGGAAAAATCGCAAGAAGCACTGATGGATATACCGAAAATCGGATATAAGAAATGTAAAAAAAACATAAATCGGAACGTTGGGACCGCCACACGGGTATTATTCTGGAAATTTTTTGATCAAGCTAGTATTTAATCCACTTCTTACTTCGTTGATTATCAACTTCTTTAAGATTGAATTTTAGCCAAGAACATGATCTATTATCAACATCCCAGCATGCCTACACTAGGGACAAATCTGTTGAGACTGCGCTTGTGGGGTGTGTTGAAAATGCCCTCGAGCACAAGGAGTTTGCTTAAGTGGCATTCCTATTTATAGAGAGCGCCTTTAATGATGCGACACCGGACGTGATTTGGTCAGCTCTGGCGTCTCGTTGATAAATTTTATAGAGAGACTCTTGGCTCACAGGGTCATTGTCCCCACTATTGGATTAGCTACCGTCTATAGGGTCGCTGAAAGGGGCACCCCATAGGAGGGGTTCTTTCTCCTCTCATGTTGAATTTGTCCGTCAATATTCTGCTCGTAAGACTTCATTCTAATGGATTCAAGCGTATGCCGATGATGTTGCTGTTGCTATATCGCGAATATTTCTCGACTCAGTATCGCAGCGCCTTTAAACTTCTCTGGGCCTTCTTGGCCGGTGGAGCGCTAATAGTTCGCTGAGTGTTGACCCGTCAAACACGGAATTGGAGCTGTTTACACGCAGGCACAAAGTTCCGTCGTTTTCTTTATCGCGCCTGCATAGAGTTGAACTGGGGCTGTCGAATAGCGCGAAGTATGTGAGGGTAATCCTGGCTCCAGAATACACGTTTGAGGGCGGTGAGGGCGAACGTTGCGCAGTACACTTGTCGTAGGGCCGTTGGAAAGTTCTAGGGTCAAAATTCTAGGAATTTCAGTTGGATTTTTGACACGGTGGCTAAGTCCTTACACATATTTGGTGCGATTTTGTGGTGGAGGTCTCTTCAGAAGTCCACATATAGTAGGATATTTGACAGGGTTCTGCAAAGTGCGGCACTAATGTTTGCAGGTCCGCTCAAGTCCACTCCTACGAAGACCTTGTTTGTACTACTAAACTGGCTTTCAATGGACCTGGTGGCTAAGCAGATGGCGGCCATGTCTGCGATAAGGTGGAAAACGCTGCCATCTTTCGGTATTACTCTTCCTGGTAATCGTAATTTTTAATATTTTTGTAACTGCGGACTAAACATGATTTTATAACCAAACACCATAAATAAAACAACAATCAAAACAGTGGAGATAGTTTTTTGGATAAAGATTCGTTAACTAAAACAGTGAAAAGAATAAAACGATTACTGGTAAATATTATCTGGACTCTTGAATGGATTTAGTGTTGCGATGAATTAATAACTAGGAAAAATACTTGAATAAATGTCGTAGAAAGGACACTACATAGAAATAAAAATCTTTTTTTGCGAAAAAATTATCATTTATCATGAAATCAATTCTAGACTACAACACTCGTCGGTTGTACTGCCATTGACGTCGTAATATTACCAATGTGGTATAGTTTCCATTCTACATCTGTGAGATATCTAAGTTGTATATTAAGCTAAAACTGCGATAACTCACCAATGTTTGAGAGTATGCAACTGAAGTATGCAGTTTCTCTTGATAGCTATGACCTGGCATACGCAGAGAAGATGCAAGACCTACTTTTCCCTTTAAGTTTACCAAATGTCGCAATGTCTAAATGTTACTGCCACCATTATGAGTCGTAAATATCATAGGTTTCTCATCAAAAGAAAACTATAATAACTAAGAATATTTGAAAGTGAACTAGAGTAACCCTTCCCACGTTGCTGAGAGTCTTTGTTGTTGTATACTTAAAAAATATATTTCTCATAAGAAAATTTTTAAGAAAGGCATTAAAATTAATTTTTGTATTGACTACCAAGTTCAGAAACAGCCATTCTGACCGTTCTATGGATACACAAAAACCAATTCCGTCCATAACTCTACTGATGATGTGAATTGACTACCAAATATGTATAAAAACCAGTATATATTTTGTATGGGTGGTGCCACTCCTGCTTTTCCAATTCACCCACGTTTTTAGTAATGATTTATTTTGACTACAAAGTTATTTGGACCAATTTTAGAAATTTTCACTATTAGCGTTCATTAGATATACAAAAATCAATAGTTACACTCACTTATTCAATTCCATCCATATTTTTACTGATGATGTGGATTGACTATAAAGAACCTTCCACATTTACCGTTCTCTAGATATGCAAAAATTAGCATTTACTTTGTATGTGAGGTGCCGCACCCACTTATCCAATTCCGCCCACTTTTTGACTGATGTGTGGCCGTTGGATGGTATTTGTTGCATTTACACAATTCTGGTTTCTTTCGCCAAATTGCTTCACGTAAACGTCGCACAAGGCCCATATAATACTCTTTGTTTACTGTATGGAAAATTCATGATGCACTACACCGTTGTAATCTATGAAAACCGTAAGCATTGCCTTCTTTTATGATTGAAAACGACGCGATTTTTGGTCTTGGCTCATTTGGTGCATGCCATTTACATTCCTGATGTCTAGATTGCGTGTTGTACTTATAAATCCCCTTCTCCACTAGTGATCCTATGTTTGGACAAACTTAAAAAAAAAAAACTCAAATCGGAACGACGAGACCGCAACACGGTGGTTATTCCGGAAAAGTTTTGATTAAGGTAGTATTGGTTTGTAAATCAGTTTAGTGGTTCTCGAGTGATAAGATGACGAACATAGGACAACTTATTTCTATATATAGATTTGGGAGTATTACGTAGTTGTAGACTTTAGTGATCAAAATATTCAAATGACTATAACTTCCAAGTTTCCGTTAAAAAAGCGTTTAATAACAACAATTGAATTTTATTTTTGTTTTTTATTTCTATTTAAATTAATTTCTCTAAAAATGGAATTTTAGTTTCTTTTTAAAGAAAATCTTTCGAAAAATATTAAAAATTCACAAAAATTTAATCGTCTGTACTTTACAATCCAGACATAAAATCTTCCAAGCAATACTTATGTAATTATTTAATACTCCTTTAGCCAAGGAGAACATTAAAATAGAGAACAAAGAATACAATCATAAAAAAAAGGAAGAAAGTCACACAAGGATACTTATACGACTACATGCACACACAAAGGCAATAGCAGGAAGAACAAAATAAAAAATAACGAAAGAAACTAAAGCGCAACAAGTCGTTGCCCTCGAAAATTACAAACACATGGACAATTTCACATTTTATTTTCACTATTATTTGACTGCTACATAAGCAACAACTACAACAATAAAGCACAACCGATTTTAAACGATAGAAAAAGACCACCACAATTACATGAAAGAAACACATACTCGTACAAAGAGCTGCGAGTAGACAAGAAGACTAAAATGATGTGGATGTATTACTTGGTGTGTGTGCTTAAAGCGAAAATAAAAAAAAAATGGCTTTAAGGCTGCAAAACAAAACAAAACAAAACAAAACAAAAGAAGGAGCGGAAGAAAATGGCAAAGAAAACGCAAAAATATGTATTAAAGAGACTGTGGTTGTAACCGAAACAACCGAAATCATGTACCCACACGCATACATACATACATATCATGGTATGTTTTACAATTACTGTAAAGGCTGCAATAGTGTGTGTTACTATCTACCAAAAGTATGACACAGTCTCACACAACACACTGCTTCTTTTGTGTTTTTTGGCATATATTGGCTCTTAATTTTGTAACAGACATGAATTAAAGAAAGAGAGTAAGAGAGCAAAGGAGACTCAACTACAGACACACACATATAAAAGCAGACAAAATAAAACTGAAAACTTATCACTGCATACATACATACATAAGTATGTATGTGGCAATGTGAGAGTGTATCTGTAACATTTCCTTTTCCCGTTTACAATAGTGTCAGACTAGTTGAGTAACAGTGTCGGA